>CM037872.1:10697242-10778148 GCA_021292105.1 Anadara kagoshimensis
TATCATTTCTTTTAGGCAGTTTTTATCATTCGGATGACGTATGCGTCGTCACTCCCACTTCTGCCGAGGAAGAACTTTCCTTGTATTTAAGTGAAAGGCAACTTTCAACAAATGCCAATCCCATCGAATGGTGGAAAGTTAATAAACATACATTTACTCGGATGTCAGTATCGGCACAAAAATTATTGTGTATTCCGGCCACGTCGGTTCCGTCTGAACGGGTATTTTCGACTGCAGGGGGGACTGTTACTAAATTAAGATCCTCATTAGAACCGGACACTGTAGATAAGTTAATTTTCATCAATAAGCTTTTGAAGTCGCAATCTAAATTATCTCAGTCGACCGCTACTGAAAATCCTCCAAATACTAGTATTCACATTAAACAAGAGCCGATGGATACAGGTTCTAGTACTACTCAAGCTAACGATCCACCTGAGGCTGAAACTACTGATGTAACAAACTCTCAACCATCGCTTCCCAGTCTTGATATGAATTAACTTTTTCTTGATGTGACAAGTTTAACTTTCTTCAATTGTTTGTAAATTTTGAAAATAAAACTTTATGCAAGGTTTGAATCTTTGTTAGTAATTCTTGTTACTTTGAGAAAACCCACCGGAAGTTGGTTTGTCAGTAATTTAGTTACGCATGAGCTACACAGGTAAACAGATTCACTGACTGAAATGAAAGTCCATCGGTTTTATTCTTATTACAACCCCATTCTTTGTTATCATCAATTTGTTACATCATTGCATTTTATGGAATTTTATTTCAAAATAATGTAATTGATTGATTATAATACAGAGTAAAGGTCAACATGTTCATTATTTACCGTTAACTGTAATAACTATATACCTGGCATTGTGATTGTACATATTTTACATACATTCTAACATTCATTCGTGCAAACGGTTTCGTTTCGTTTACTGCCAAACGTGTACACGTTTACATATTTTGTAAACGTTTCAGCCTTAGTCTGACCATTTGTCCTTCTGTCTGTCCATGTGTCTATGTGTCACATTCTTTGACGGGTTCTCCAATACTGTCCATCAGATACTAGTGAAACTTTACAGGAATGATCAGTAAGGTGTAGTTGTGCATATCTTTTTCCTGTTCTCATTAGGTTCATTGGTGTTTCTAGGAGTTATGGCCCTTTGAATACCTTTCATTGGGCAGGGGATCTTGCTTTTGTTGAAAGCTCTTTTCGTCTGTAAATATAGATGCAATTTGTTCTAAATGGGTAAATTAATTTAATCAACCATTTATACACTGCCATTTTGACAGAAGTTGACATGTACTGTACATATCATGTAATTAACACGAAATTGACAGCTTTAAAATTGCACTTTGGCTGTTGCTATGGTTACCAAAGCATGTACATTTCAAAAGACCTTTGGCTTTCATTTCTAAATTTATGCTTAAGAAAAGAACATTTCTAGATTTATGCTGTTTTCTTGAGAAAAGAACATTTCTAAATTTATGCTGTTTTCTTGAGAAAAGAACATTTCTAGATTTATGCTGTTTTCTTGAGAATAGAACATTTCTTATTTATGCTGTTTCTTGAGAAAAGAACATTTCTAATTTTGTGCTGTTTTCTTGAGAAAAGAACATTTCTAGATTTATGCTGTTTTCTTGAGAAAAGAACATTTCTAAATTTATGCTGTTTTCTTGAGAAAAGAACATTTCTAATTTTATGCTGTTTTCTTGAGAAAAGAACATTTCTAAATTTATGCTGTTTTCTTGAGAAAAGAACATTTCTAGATTTATGCTGTTTTCTTGAGAAAAGAACATTTCTAAATTTATGCTGTTTTCTTGAGAAAAGAACATTTCTAGATTTATGCTGTTTTCTTGAGAATAGAACATTTCTATATTTATGCTGTTTCTTGAGAAAAGAACATTTCTAATTTTATGCTGTTTTCTTGAGAAAAGAACAATTACTACCACCTGTTAGTCAGACCTTGGCTGGGGTTCAAACCCATGACTTCCCACATGCGAATCCAGCACTATACCAACTAAGCTATTGTAGTGGTAAAACCAGTATTAGAAGTAGCATGTGTCATAAATCATGTAATATATAGGTTTAAGATTAAGAGTCAAATCTTTTACATTTTACAGTTTGTTCTGTGACAGTCACTCGCTTAATTTTCTCCTGCAAAAATTCTGAAATGTGTTTATTTTTTTATTTTACAGAAATCAACCAGTCCCCATTAGCTTCGCCAGTGCTGAGTCGTCCGGCAGTGGGCAGTGTCAACAGTGAACTAATGCACGACCAACAACTACAACAACAGATTGCCAGCTTAAAGCACCAACAAGAACTACAGCAACAACTTCTGTTACAACAGTTTAGACAACAACAACAGCAGCTGGCCCAGGAACATGAGAAACAGATGCAGGAACATATTAAAGTTAATATGGTGAGTCTTGTTCTAGTATAAAGTTCTTAACGGTATCATGGATGTCAGTTTGCTTGATTTAGGGACGATAACGGACCTAAATGAATCCCAGTCTTACAAAACATTAACAAAGAATGAACCAAACCAAAACACAGAGAGAAAACAACATCAGCAACATGTATAAAAATTAAAAAAAGAAAAAAAACAAAAAACAAAACAAAACAAAAGCAGGATGCCAAAGTTTGGTGCTATGAAGGGATTTAGTGAAACAGATTTTGGAACTTTACAATACTGTGATAATAAGCAAGGTGGCAACGTTATCGAGGGGCCATTATAACAAAATTTACTGTACTATAATTTCATGTTGGACAGTAAAACCTCTGTTAATCACAAAAATTATTGAGAGGCTTATAATTAGGTTTAGCTGTGGGGATAAGCAAGCAAGGGGCAAAGTTACTAAGGGCCATTATAATAAGGTTTTGGTGTACTCTAGCAAAAAGTGGGGGCAGAGTTATTGAAGGGTTTGATAAGGAGTTGTTACTGTGGGGATAAGCAAGCAAGAGGCAAAGTTATTAAGGGACATTACAATGAGGTTTTTATGTACTCTAGCAATAAGTGGAGGGCAGAGTTGCTGAAGGGCATTATAACAAAGTACTGTAATACGATGCTCTATTTATTTTATATGTCAATGTTTGGTGGTCCGGGCCTACTCTGGGCCAATTATACACAGGTACACATAGACCCATTACCATTTCAAGCGTCATAAAGTGATACACTCCTAACATCAAAGAAAGTGCCTGTAACTTTATATATTTGCTTATTGCCCTATTAATGGAAATTATTGCAGTTTGCGCAATTTTAACGGCAATTTTCTAACGAAATGTATAAATATGATGATCATTATAAAATTTATGCAGTTGATGTTAAATGCATATATATTTTTAAAGTTTAAATAAAGAACATTTTAAAATAAATTTTATGGTTAAATATTGGCAATTATTTCTTCAATACCAGTATTTAATTTTTAATGTTTGTATAAAATGTATATTTTCTGCACATTTCAACACGAGCACTTAAAGTGTGATAAGAAAGATATTTTATATAAAAGCCATTAATAAATTTAAATATTTGTACTAAATAGGGTGGTTTTTTCGCACACATTTACCAAATATATTTTCCTCATGTTAGATATTAGTTTTGCAATAGTTGAATGTATTAATATTTAATATCGAGTATATGAGTTTTTTATCATTTATCAGTTACCGGTACTTGCTATTTTTAAGAATTAAATTACCTCATAAATTAAAACAATTAAAAAATTTTCTTATCAGAAATTATGAAATATGGAATTTCATGTGAACTGATGATCATTTAAGTACTGTTTGGGTGAAAAATGCAAGAATTTGTAATATTTGGTAAATTAAAAATTAATTATGATTGCCAATCGAAAAGTATGAAATTTTTTATGTGTACTGTATAGGCATACACCATTGACTAGTCTGTTTGACCTTTCATTAGGAATATTCATATATACAAGGGTTCACCCAAGTCATGGGTAGTGTTAGGATTAGCAGGTAATTATAAAACTAGTGTATACACAAGACACTAGATTAGTGCTCTTGTTATGTAGACGAAATAAAAGCGTATGTTCCCTATACATAAATACTGTGACTGGTCTGTGATAAATGTTTGAATTAAAGGTCAACCAGACAGGTCAAAGTTGTCTACCTAGAAATAAATAAATAAGTAATAAAAAATGATAAATAAATAATCAATCAAGCAAATAAATAAACAAACAAACAAATAAATTAAAATACTAAATAGAATTTTAAAAATAATGGTGGTTTTCATTCACATGAGTATGAATAATGAAGTTTTATTGTAAACTGACATGATATATTAATTTTTAGATGCAAATGTTTAAATATAATTTTCCATAAAAGAACGAGAAAAAAAAACCAATAATAGTGAAAATCATGGTGGTAGTTTTGGGAATATGAATGTTAATGGAAAAACATTTTTTTTTAAAACAACTGCAGAACTTGGATAGAAAAAATGCCATTTTCACTGCATGCTTACTCAAAGCCATCACGTGTTCCCATCAGATGAAATTTTACTTTGCCTTTCAGAAAAAAAGGCAGATATTAATTTCGAGTTTCCATCCTTCCTTTCTTTTGTCCATCCTTCCATCCGTCTGAAATTCTTGTCTGTGTTAACTCTCCAAAACTATGAAGCACTATTTCACGAAACTTGGTGAAAGTATCAACATAGATAGGAGATGTGCATATCATTAACCTGACTTGAGTGGTGTTTATGTACAGGCCCCAGTTTCACAATAATTCCTTAGCTAAGATTTTTCTTCACTTAAATACATTGTATAGCAAACTTTGGTAATCTTTTTCGGAACTACTGATTCATATTTTTGTCTAAACTAAATACAAATATTTTAATCTAGAAATTATCTTAAAATTGACACCTTAAATTCTTTAATATCTTGGAAATTAAAAAAAAATTATAAAGACTTGAAATTTTGCAAAATTTAAGTTAAATGGCCAGGTTTAACTGTATTAGGGCTTTTTAGCTCACCTGGCCAAAGGCCATGTGAGCTTTTGCCATCACTTTGCGTCCGTCGTCGTCCGTCGTCCGTCGTCCGTCGTCGTCGTCTGTCGTCCGTCCGTAAACTTTTCACATTTTGACTATCTCCTCTGACACCACTGGAGCAATTTTAACCAAACTTTACAGGAATGATGTATGGAAGGTCCTTTACTTAGATTGCCGAAATTTTTTTGATCCGCCAAAAAACATGGCTGCCAGCACAGAAGATAGTTTAACATTGGACCCTATGGGAAAAATGCATTTTTAACGATTTCCTCAGAAATGACTGAAGCAAATTTAACCAAACTTTACAGGAATGGTGTAAGGAAGGTCCTTTATTTGGATTGCCAAAATTTTTCTGATCCGTCAAAAAACATGGCCGCCAGCGCAGAAGATAGTTTAACATTGGACCCTATGGGAAAAGCATATTTTTGCTATCTTCTTTGAAACCGCTGAGCTAATTTGAACCAAACTTTACAGTAATAATGTATGTAAGGTCATTTACTAAGATTGCCCAAATTTTTCTGATCCGCCAAAAAAAATGGCCGCCAGGGCCAAACAAAGTTTAACATTGGGCCCTATGGGAAAACGCACATTTTGGCTATCTCCTCTGAAACGACTGAAGCAAATTCAATTTAACTTTACAGGAATGATGTATGGAAGGTCTTTTGCAAAGATTGCCGAAATTTTTCTGATCCGCCTAAAAACATGGCTGCCAGCGGGGAACATAGTTTAACATGGGACCCTATGGGAAAAACACATTTTGGCTATCTCCTCTGAAACTACTGAAGGAAACTTAACCAAACTTTATAGAAATGATGTATTGGAGGTCCTTCACAAAGATTGTTGAAATTTTTCTGATTCGCCTAAAAACATGGCCGCCAGCGCAGAAGATAGTTTAACATTGGACCCTATGGGAAAAACGAATTTTTGGCTATCTCCTCAGAAATGACTGAAGCGAATTTAACCAAACTTTACAGAAATGATGTAAAGAATGTCCTTTACTTAGATTGCCAAAATTTTTCTGATCCGCCAAAAAACATGGCCGCCAGCGCAGAAGATAGTTTAATATTGGACCCTATGGGAAAAGCATATATATGCTATCTCCTCTGAAGCTAGTGAAGCAAATTGAATCAAACTTTACAGTTTGACCCTATTGGAAAAGCATATATACAAATTTGCTTTAAAAGCATTTTAGTCAGGTGAGCGATACAGGCTCATCCTGAGCCTCTGGTTGGTATTTAGATTAAAAGTACAGTAGTAAGAAACAACTAGTATTTACACTGGTCAGTGGAAATAGTTTACACGTACTTAGCGCAGAGTACTTGGGTGAAAAAAAGTCCTAAATATTGACTTAGTGTCCACAAATATTGACCTAATATAATTACGTAGGAAGCTAATTAAATGGCATAGAAAAAATTCTATTGACATAATTAATAATTTCTTCTAAGGTAAAGACTCAAACTTAAAGCCAGGCATTCTGTGAGATCCGGATAACCTACTGACCTCGAGATACACGTGTAAAAGTATTTGGGGTTTGAGGACATTCAAATTATTATTTTCATTATACATATACAGTACAGACCAGTCGAAAGTTTAACACTGGGCTCACGAAAAAGAATCTCGGCTCCGCTGCTAAGAAGGATAGCTAGTGGTGGAATAGCTGCTAAGAGATATGTAGCAGTTGGCGATAAACTGTCAAGATACAGCTAACGTGGGGTCAAATGGAGCCGCCGATCCGGCGTTAATTTGTTAGGTTAGTGTTAAACTTTCGACAGGTCTGTACTGTAGGTTTATGATGTTAAACAGGCGATTTAATAATTTCATTTGTATCTGGTTAACCTAACATGTGTAACATATAAATACATGTAATATAAATAAATACCTAATTACAAAAAAAAAAAAATATATTGAAATAAATAACTGAAAACTTGCTTATGTGTGATGTGATGTAAAAACAACACACAACCAACCAACCTTGCATTCAACGAACAAACCATGCGACCAATCAAGCAACAAACCCTGCAACTAACCATCCAAACAACTAACTGACCATTCATGCAACCAAGCACACAACCAACCAACCAACCAAGCGACCATTCATGCAACCAACCACACAACCAACCAACCAACTGACCATTCATGCAACCAACCAACTAACCGACCATTCATGCAACCAACCACACATTTAACCAACTAACCGACCATTCATGCAACCAACCACACAACCAACCAAATAACTGACCATTCATGCAACCAACCACACAATCAACAAAACAAGCGACCATTCATGCAACCAACCACACAACCAACCAAATAACCGACCATTCATGCAACCAACCACACAACCAACCAACCAACTGACCATTCATGCAACCAACCACACAATCAACCAACTAACTGACCATTCATGCAACCAACCAACCACACAACCAACCAAACAACCGACCATTCATGCAACCAACCACACAACCATCCAACCAACTGACCATTCATGCAACCAACCACACAATCAACCAGATAACCGACCATTCATGCAACCAACCACACAACAAACCAAATAACCATTCATGTATCCAACCACACAACCAACCAATTAACCACCTAACAAACCAACCATGCGGTCATTCACCAACCCACAAACCTGCCTTTTTGGTGTATATCTCAGTAAAGCAAAGTATTAATACACTAGGCCTTGGTTTCGCAATCATTTCTTGATTTTAGATTTCCTAAACTTAAATCTTGCAAATTAAAAACCTTTATACCGGTAATTTTGTTAATTGTTAAGATATTGGGAAATTTTAGATGTCATTTTAAAGATTATGTTAGGCTTATGAAATCTGCATTTAGTTTGGACAATTTTTTTTTATTCCTAGTTCAAAAATAAAAAAGCTTGCCAAAAATTTGCTAAATTTAAATTAAGGAAAATCTTAGTTAAGGAATGATTGTGAAACCAGGGCCAGTAGCCAATAGCCAGCCATATCAATTATATTGCTCAATCTGTCCGAGAAATGTTTATTTAAGAGGGAGTTTACAGTTCTGTCTATAAATAAGCCATCTTGTTAGTGCCAGTATATAGTATTAAATCATAAAAATAAACCTATAATATAATCGGTAATCATGACAACCATGATGATTATTGAAGGAATTTATTTAAAACTCCGTAAATTGCATTTTCTATATTTATCTGCCAAGTTCTGATATAAACAAATTTCAAAAAGAAATAATTAGATTAATTGATCTTGTTATCAGCTGGCTTATCAAATCATTATTATATTCGCAGCAGCATCTCCTACACGGAGCTCAGCTCGTTGATCAATATATTGTTATGTTCCAAACGTTTTTCTTCTATAAATACCACCCTCTACTGATGTCACACAGCTATTTTTGACGAAGAATATCTTAATTTATCTCTCCAGATTCAGAAGAGTATTAGAATACCGATTCTATTTTCGGCCTTCTGTTACTATTTTTAGCTTGTTTGTATTTTGTTTATCATTTTGAAGGTTAGATAAAAACGTTGGATATTCCAGCTATTCCAAGCTTTCAATGTCGGATTAATCGCGATCGTGGGCCTTATTAATCCCGATCGGGCTGCGGATAATGATAATGGACTTATTTAAGATTTTCCATCCAGTTTTATTCCATTAATATTGATTAATTTTTTCCTCTTAATGAGTTTCCTTGTTTTTCTGGCTGTTTTTTATCTATTTTTTTTTACTGATTTCTTAGCTAGATTATATGCAATTATATTGGGAGATTTTGTTAAATAATATTTTGTTATTTTTCCTTTCCTTCTTTTTCTGGCTGGTTATTTTTGCTCTTCATTTTTTTTTATAATTTCTTAGCTAAACTATATGAGATTATATTGAAAAATTATAATAATTTTTCCTCTAATTTTCTTATTTCCTTCTTTTTCTGTTTGGTTATTTTTTTTTTTTTTTGTCTATTTTTTTGGTATAATTTCCTAGCTATATGAGATTATATAGGAAAATAATTATGTTAAATAATATTTTTGTTATTATTTCCCTAATCTTATTTGTTTTTCATATTTTTTCTTCTTTTTTATTAGAACCAGATATTAAAGCTTTTCATTCAGTTTATGAATGACAAGAATTGTCATGTTTTGTCTAAAAATAAATAAATAGATAAATAAATAAATAAATAAATAAATAAATAAATAAATAAAAATCAAATGGTACAATTAAGAACTCATGGCCCCAAACCTCTGCGATAGTTGGTAGAGTGCTTGCTCATGAGTGGGAGGTCATGGGTTTGAACCCTGGCCAAGTCTGACCCAAGACTTGAAAGTGGGTAGTGACTGTTCTTTCTCCAAGCACTCAGCATTATGAAATAAAAGCCATGGTTCTTTCTGGTAGGAACTTCAAATAAACGAGGTCCCGTGTCACGGTAGGCATGGCATGATAAAGAACCTTGCTATATAATGCCATCAGTGCAACACAGGCAAAATTTCTGCACCTTTGCTTATAGCTGGTGATGCCTTCTCGATATAAGTGAAATATTATTGACTGGGGCATTAAACACCATTACTAAACTCAACTCACCAAGGCCCCAATCTAGTTGTAGAATCCATATCTGTAAAAGCTGTGCAATTTTGTTTAGGATGTTTTGTACACATCTAAATGCTGATGATAATGTTTGTTTGTTGTTTGCTTCAAATTATACACATTCTTTTTTCTGTTTTTGTTTGAATAGCACCTTGCCCTTCTTCAAAAGCAGCAGGAATTTTTAGAACAACAAAAGAAATTAGAAGAGCGTCATCGGTTAGAAAAAGAACTTCTTGAAAAGGAGCGTCTTGAACAGATAAAAAACAAGAAAAAAGAACAGGAGAGTAAGTGGCCATTTATTGACTTAGAAAAGAACCATTATATAGACCATTTAGTTGGGAGTCTGGAATAAATAATAAACAGCTTGAATCTCCATTAGAACTTGTGATTCATTGTCAAAAATAATTTGTGTCGCTTCATTGAAGGTTTGCTCTCTTTAATGGTAAACTCACAGTGCTCAAAGATTAAACCCATAGTGCTCAAAGATCAAGTCACTGTCTGAAATTTGGAAGAAATTTAAATGCATTGTCAAACATAATTTATCTCGGTTCATTGGAGTTTTGCTCTCTTTAAAAGTAAACTCACAGTGCTCAAAGATTAATAAACTCACAGTGCTCAAAGATCAAGTCACTGTTTTGGAAGAAATAAATAATAACTTGGTAAAACTGAAAGAAATATTAATACCTGGCTTGAATCTCCATTATAACTCAGGATTCATTGTCAAAGATAATTTATCTCGCTTCAGTGAAGGTTTTCTCTCTTACGGTAAACTCACAGTGCTCAAAGATTAAACTCACAGTGCTCAAAGATCAAGGAAGAAATACTGTAAATGAAAACTCTGTAAAACTGAAAGAATTAATACCTGGCTTGAATCTCCATTATAACTCTTGATTCATTGTCAAAGACAATTTATCTTGCTTCAGTAAGCTTTTCTCTTTAATGGTAAACTCACAGTGCTTAAAGATTAAACTCACAGTGCTCAAAGATCAAGTGACTGTCAGAAATTAAAAGAAATTTGAATGCATTATCAAAGACAATTTATCTTGGTTCATTGAAGCCCCTACAATGGGCAAACTGCCTAAATTTGCAACATAACAAAATATGAAAATAAAACATTCATTTTTGCAAGACTTTCATCCAACAATGTGAAAATGAAAGTATGCTAATATCTTGAAATAATGATCTTGCGATTTCAGGTGCAATAGCTTCTACAGAGGTCAAACAGAGGTTACAGGAATTTGTTTTAACGAAGAAGCAGAGAGAAGCGGCTACTCGTAACTCACCGACACAATTTCGACACTGGTAAGAAACTTTTTGAACTTTTTGAATACAGTAAAACATGTTTATAATGAAGCCATTGTGGGCTCTATTTCTTAACTTTGTTACGAAGCGACTTTGTTATATTGTTATAAATAGACTTATATAGAGGAACGATTGGGCCCAATATTTGACTTTGTATTATCCAGGTTTTTCGTTGTAAGCGTGTTCGTTATATTCATGTTTTACTGTGATTCAAATTCACCAACAAACCGTTTTCATTTTATGCTATAAATTATGGATTTACACTGTCTTTTCTTCTCTTTCTGCTCTCTCTCTTCCTCTCCGCTGTGGGGTCTTAGTGACCAAGTGGTTTACAGCAGTGGGTAACAGATCAGCTTCCAGCTCACTCAGCCTAGCTTTGAATATCACTAAGGCAGATTAAAGTGTGACTAAATATGGTCCGCTGCCGGATTTTTAGTTTTCTACAGGTAAGCCAGATTTCTTGGCCATTTTAAGGACTAAAGAACATTTACAACAGGCATACATTTGTACCAAGTTTAAACAAAATCCATCCATAGATTTGGAAGTTATGGATTGGGTACAATATCTTGATGGATAGACAGACAGAAATATTATCTCTCTTGTGTGTCTTTTTCACACTTACGGCATTAGGTTATTTTTGTTGCTAGATTACCATGTTTTTATTGAGAAATTTTCAGAAGTAACTCTTATTTATTTTTCAAAAATAATAGGATACATTTAATTAATATACAATGTTTAACTTGCATGATTTTTCTGTGTACTTTCAGGGTTGACCAGAGTTCACCACCACAGACAGGGTTATCTCCCCCTTACGCACCTCATAATCATTTACTAGGAAAATATGAAGATGATTTCCCGTTAAGAAAAACAGGTACATTGCGTGTTAATGTTTTGATATTGTTTAACACAGCATCATGATGTACGATTTTTATGTATTTCAGTTTTTTCTGTTTCTGAGAGAATTTTGATTTTTTGTTGTTTTCCTTCTTTTGATTGATGGATTGCTTCTAGAAACTTTCTTAATGTTGTTGTTGTCATCTTAGAAAATAGGTTAGATGAATTTTGAACTTGTACTGAAAAAACACATAAACATCTGCCATTTTTTCTCCGTTTTACACTTATTCTTTTACTTCCTGGTTCAATATTTAGATTTGTCGATTTTTTTATTAAAATTGTTAGTTATAGTTAAGTTAAGAAGGTGTTTAGACACGGAAAATATCCAGGTTTATTTTTTATGATATACTGGTAAAATTTATTCTCGGATTATTCATGGTTACAATTTTTACAACGCATTTTAAATCAGAATTTCTATATTGTCTTTAATTTTAAAAAAGAATTCCATTTTATTTATTGTTTTATTTATCTATTTCCTTATGATCATTGTCACTATTTTTTATTTTTTACAGTGATGACAACATCTATTTATTTATCTATTTTTCCATATTTTTGTCATAAGATTTTTTATTTATTACCAAATTCACAAATCTTTTTTTGTATTTAATTTTTTTCCCACATTCACTGAATAATATTCACTTAATTATTTATTTTCAACATCAGCAAAATTTTCTCAAATTTCTAGAAAGAGCCACGATGGCCAAACAGTCTGTGCACTTAGAGATCACAGTGCCTCGAATGGCAGTTTACTTGACAAAATTTTGTGGTTTTACCCATGCTCTCAAGGTTCCTCCACCATTCCATAACTCAATGTCTCGGTATAAATGGAAGAATCTTGACTGGGAAAAAAAACACCATTTCTCCACTCCATTCCAATTTCTTGACTTTATCGTATGAAGTTCTGGTTTTTGTGATAAGTTTTACTGGCACGACTTTTTGTATGTACGTGAATCTTAAGCATGATATGGTGTAATGCATCATACTGTGATTCAGCAAAAAGGCAGACTTTTCGTTTTTCTTATTTTTGGATGAATTGCCATTTTTCGTAATACTACATTGTAAAAGTTTTTTGTGAAAGAAAAAACACATTATTTAAAAAATATAAAGTTGTCATTCTTATTTTCTCGTTTTAAATATTGTGGTACTTCAATGGTTATGATTTTACAAGTTTTAGGCGTTTGATTTTTGGTTTTTATGTAGGGCACGAGGCATGCTTTTATTTTTTTCTGTATAGAGAGTCGTTCTTACTAATAGTTTTTTTTAACCATCATTCATATTTTGACAGATTTATTTTAGATTCCAGTTTGGACTGGATCTTTTGATCAGCATTGGCATGCCAAAATGATTATGTTTCCCAAACAAAATTGGGATAATATATATAGTGTGGACTCCATTTGCCCACCACTTTTTAAAAAAAAAATTATAACTTCACAGTAACAATCTTGCAGTGCAATAGAACTGGCATTGGTTATTGTATTTTGATCATGCACTAATTGTGGGGGAAACATGGATTTCCTTGTTTGTCATGTTTTTTCAGATAGGAACTTAAAATAAATGTGATCCCGTGTCACGGTGGGGTTGGCACAATAAATGACATATATGCCATCAGGGCAACACAGAGGCAGAATTTCTGCACCTTCACCTTTAGCTGGCGTCATCTTGATATAAGTGAAACATTCTTGACTGGAACATTTAACTCAACTCAACTCAACTCAGCTCAAAAAAGGAAATACTGTTGGTAGACATGTAAAATGTTAATAAGCTTATCATCTCCAGTTTGTTTGATTGGAGATGTTCATCTACTTTATTTACAAGTATCATCAACTTTTTTTCTGAGCTCTATCACATATTACATATATTTTGTACTAGGCACAGGAGGCACATTCTGCTGAAAGTACACACATGTTAGAATAAATGCATGTGGAAACTTATCACTTCAAACACAAAACAAGGTGACTGCATGTATGGCTAATTTGTCAAACACAAGTAGTATGATTATCCCTATAATAAATTGCACATACAGACATGTTAGGGAGAGAGAGAGGCGAGGGGGAGACTGACAGAGAGAGAGAGAGAGAGAGAGAGGGGGGGGGGAAGGGAGACTGAGAAAGAGGAAAGGGAGACTGAGAGAGAGAGAGAGAGCAATTGAGTTGAGTAATATTCAATGGGGGTTTATTCAGATATACATTGACTACCTAATCATTCATGTACCTGCTATTATTGTCCCAATCTTGGTCAAATTTCTTAACTCCCAAACATATTGCAAATTTTGAAACTAGGCCTTTTGTTTCCTATTGCACTTGAACAAAGCACACCAAAGCTTGAATAAACCATACTAGTGCTTGAATAAAGAATACCAGTGCTTGAATAAAGCACCAAATATGAAATTACTATTGAATTTTGATTTTTGATTAAAATCAGACATGTTATAGGTTTTGGAGACTAGTGAATGGTACTATGATGAATGTATTCTTGTTTTCAGCATCTGAACCTAATTTAAAAGTTCGCTCTGCGTTGAAACAGAAGTTGGAGAGTCAGCGTAGAATCACACACAGTCCAATTCTACGTCGGAAAGATAAACCAGGCCAAGCTTTCTTCAAACGTAAAAATCCACTGTCAAGTATGTATATATAACTCATTGTTAATGTCATATTGTATGGGTCAGGGTATTTGTTTATATATCATAGATGTATGATATGATTTTTTTTTGTGTCTGAAAATACTTTGATAACAAAAGAGATAAAGTGAAAAGTACTTCATTGATAATGAAAGATAGAAATAATGATTGAAAAAATATATAATATTTTTTTAGTCTGAAAATACTGTGAAGCAAGTAGAAATCAACAATTGAGAAAATAAATGCACATTTTTGACTCTGTAAAAATGTGACCGTTTCGATAAAAAAAGAGATTAGGGAAAAATACTTAATTGATAATAAAAGATAGAAATTTGTAACTGAAAAAATATAATTTTTTTTAGTCTGAAAATATTTTGATGTAAGTAGAAATCAATAATTGAGAAAAGAAATGCACATTTTTCTAAAATTGACCGTTTTGATTAAAAAATACATTGTTAATTAGGATAGAAATCTGTAACTGAAAAAAATATATAATTAATTATTTTTTAGTCTGAAAATATTTTGAAACAAGTAAAAAACAATAACTAAATACAAATGCACACTTTTTTATGGTTCTGTGAAAAAAGAATAGTGAAATACTTTATTAAAATAGAAGTTATTTTGAATGGAAATATATTGCAAATCTTTTGATAATAAACATTATAAAAATATTCTTATATTCTGATTTAAATTCAGTATTTCATGATTATGAATGAATATTTAATTAAAAAATGAAATTTGCAAAAAATTTACTTCTAAGAAACTTTTAATAACATGGGGTTGATATTGATTTGTAACAAAGTGTGTCCTGCAAGGGCTGCTGCTTTTGCCTTTTCTTTCTGTATTTCATTTGTAAATTTAAGTTCAATTCAAAAATAAAAAGATATAACAGGATTTTGAACAGTATTAAATTTTTAAAAAATGACTAAAGATGTGACAATTGGAAATGAATTTAAAAAATGAAAGAGTTCATTTCTGTCATCATAATTTGACTGTTTAAGGCATCATGCTTGTTCCCAGAATAATTTTGGGAGCATGACAACTATTATTTAGTTAGATTATGGTAATCATTTCATAATCACATGGTTATATGTCAAAATTGAGAGTAGAGCACTTGGTAATACCAAAGAAATTTGCTGAACAATATATGTATAAATTACTAACTTTTAGACTAACTTATGAAACAAGTGTAAAAATTTAAGAAAAAATATCAAGAAAGCAGCATAAATGGAGTTCAGTCATAATAACAATGTGAATGAAGTTTTTGCATTAGAACAAGTTTGAAAATGCATGATGTATTTCAGTGTGTGTCGAATGTAAAAAGAGTTATTGCATATTTTATCAAATTTTTTGTATAAGATGAGTATTTCAAAGATAGGATGTTTAATTTTTAGTGAATTGTGCATTTTCTAGTTGTCACAGGTTTATTCTGTGTCACAGTTATTAAAATCACATTTAAAAGTTGGTAGTAGTAATTTTAATATATTTGTTACTGTAGGTATTTGGATTTAGATATAACATTGCATGTTACAACATAGAAAACTGTTATGTTATGTCTGTTTACTAACCTAATTGAAACATCAAGAACAAAAGTTACACTTTTTAGTCAGAATCTTGGTCTATTTTGTGTGATGAAAACAAAAGATACACTTTTTAGTCAGTTTCTTGTTCTATTTTATGGGATGAAAACAAGAGATACACATTTTAGTCAATTTAAATTGTCTTGTTCCATTTTTAGTCAGGTTAAAGTTTCTTGTTCCATGTAGGGTGAAAACAAGAGCTAATTTTAGTCAGGTTAAAGTTTCTTGTTCCATGTAGGTTGAAAACAAGAGCTACACATTTTAGTCAGGTTAAAGTTTCTTGTTCTATGTGGGATGTAAACAAAAGATACAAATTTTAGTCAGGTTAAAGTTTCTTGTTCTATGTGGGATGTAAACAAAAGATGCACATTTTAGTCAGGTTAAAGTTTCTTGTTCCATGTAGGGTGAAAACAAAAGATACACATTTTAGTCAGGTTTCTTGTTTTCTGTTGGTTGAAAAGAAATGATACACATTTTGTTGTAGGATTGATAATGGTTCAAGATGTGAATATTGGTGGGGATGTTGTTGTACATGTTTGTCCTGAGTTTAAAATATTAAAAATTCAGGAATGAAATTGTCTCAAACATTCCCCTCGTAGTTAATTATGATACCTCATTCTGTTAATTTTGTTGTTGTAGTTGATTATGTTACTAAAATATTGCTTTTTTGTTGTTGTAGTTGATTGTGGCAGTAATTCAGACTCTGGGCCCAATTCTCCACCGTCTGGACCACATCCTGCATTAGCAAACGGCATCGCAACATTACACTCCAAAGAGGTGAGTTTTACTCTACATACAAATTTGATAGCCAAATATTTGACAAATTGACAAACCCCAGTCAGGTCTTGCCAAGACTTTTGAAAAAAAGCAGTGACTGTTCTTTCGTCAAGCATTCGACATTTAGAAGTGAAAGTCACAAGGTCTTTCGGAAGAGACCTTAAAAGCCAATCCCATGTTCCTCTCCAGACATGACACATTAAAGAACTCTCACTGCACTTTGCCCTGAGCATACTGCAAAAGTAAAAAGTTCTTCCAGTTTACCTATAGCTCAAGATGTCTGGATATAAGTGAAATGTTCTTGACTGGGACATAAAACCCCATTCATCAATCAATCAATCAGCAGATTGATTGAGTTTTACGTCTACATGTGACCTGTCAGTCAATGTGCAGACAGTTAGCAAATATAATATTAATCAAAGGGCCATAACTGAGAAATGATAACCAGGTGAACCAGTCGATACTCTGTCATCTTAATACAGAGCATCATGGGAGGCAGGAGTTTCTCAAATTTTAAAATCTTTTGTATGACCTTGCTGGGTTTTAACCCACAACCTTTTGGTCTTAAGGCAGATGCTTTACCACTGAGCCAGAAGAGGCAGTATCTCGATTTTTAAAATCTCATGTATGACCTTGCTGGGTTTGAACCCACAACCTCTTGATCTTAAAGCAGATGCTTTACCACTGAGCCAGAAGAAGCAGTATCCTCCGATTTTTAAAATCTCATGTATGACCTTGCTTTCGTTTGAACCCACAACCTCTTGATCTGAAAGCAGATGCTTTACCACTGAGTCAGAAGAGGCAGTATCTCGACTTTTAAAATCTCATGTATGACCTTGCTTGGCTTGAACCCACAACCCCTTGATTTTAAAGCAGACACTTTACCACTGAGCCAAAAGAGGATAAATCTATGCTTTTTTTTCAATATGTTATTCATTTCATCCAAGTTTCATGAAAATCCAAATAGTGGTTTTAGATATCTCGGGTCTAGATTATATATTTTACGGCTTTTCATGTACTGAAATTACACCTGTCAAATTTATTAAAAAAATCTGGAATTTATATATAAATCATCAAGTTCTATAGCTGACTTGGCAAGAATGTGTTACATGAGGTCATTAAAATTTTTTGTTTTATTTTGAAAATTTAAAAAAATCTGATAATGCATAACTTGATCTGTTATTCTCTGAAAATTTCAAAAAATGGTAATTTGTATCTGAAATTCAAATACAAGTTGTTTAAAACTGACAGTTATCTCTTTTTTGCTATCACCTTGGTTTATTTTTGGAATTTTATCTCTTCTTAATCAGAATAGAAACAAAACAAAAATAATTTATATACAACACTTCAAGATCAAGTTCTTCCTCCATAAATAAAAGAAGGAAATGGTGTTTTATATTAAGAGTTCAACACAAACGCAGCATACTTTTACAGTTTCAAATTAATTCTGATTGCTCTGAAAATGTCAAAAAGAGTTCTATATACAGGTATAAATTTAAAAAAAATCTATAAATTTTGCTTTTCTTAAAGAAATAAGACATTATTTTGCTTTTATAGATGAAAAAAATATTGATCTAGAAAGTTGTAAAAATAAAAGAAAGTCGTTTAATTTTTGCGTTCATAATAGAAAGAAAATTATGTGCTCTAGAAATGTTAAAAAAGTTGAATAACTGAAAAAAAGTCATTCAAATTTGCATTTATAAATAAATAATTTAGAAACATGATTGCTGGAAAAAAGTTTAAATAAAAATTAAAATGCTCTAGAAATTTTAAAAAAGTGATAAATGAGAAAAAGGCATTCAAATTTGCATTTATAAATGAGAAACATGATTGCTGGAAAAAAGTTTAAATAAAAATTAAAAAGTAATAAAAATTAAAATGCTCCAGAAATGTTAAGAAAGTTGTATAAATAAAGAACGCATTTCAATTTGCATTTATAAATGAGAATCATGATTATTAGAAAAGAAGTCAATTTGAAAAAAAGGCACTCATATTATAATTTTGCTGTTGTAAAAGAAAAAGAAAAAATATTGTTCCAGAAAATAAAAAAAAACAATTGAAAAAGGTCATTAAAACCTTGTAGGTATAAAAGAAAAAAAAAAGTTTGCTGTTAGAATATGTCAGAAATGTTTGTATTAAACAGTTCGGTAAAAGCATGTTGTATAAGGTAACAGTATTTGTAATATGTATATATATATATATATCCTTCATCAATTTAGCAGCTGTTTTACAGTGCAGGCCTGTCGAAAGTTTAACACTAAGCTAACGAATTAGGACCAATTAAGTGGCTTATCTCGTTTCCTTGTAACAAACCACTGCGGTAGCTCAGTTAGTAGAGTGCTCGCTCCATAAGTGGGAGGTCGTGGGTTCGATCCCCGGCCGGGTCTGACCCAAGACTTGAAAGTGGGTAGTGACTGTTTTTTCACCAAGCACTCGGCATTATGAAATGAAAGTCATGGTTCTTTCGGATGGGAACTTAAAATAAACAAGGTCCTGTGTCACGGTGGGCTTGGCACACTAAAGAACCCTGCTGTATAATGCCATCAGCGCAACGCACAGGCAAAATTTCTGCACTTTCGCCTATAGCTGGCGACGTCTCGATATAAGTAGATATTCTTGACTGGGACGTTAAACACCATTACTCAACTCTGCTACTCAACTCGTTTCCTTGTAAGCTATATTCAGCAACTGCTATCAATCTGTAGGCAGTTTTCTGTCTACTAGCTTACCATTTCTTGGTCACTTAGCAGCCAGGCCTAGACATCTTTTTTCGTTAGCTCAGCGTTAAACTTTTGACAGGCCTGTACTGTATTTGTACCTGTGTTATTAATGGACCCGTTTTGGGATTTTCCATATTTAACTTTCAGGCGATAAAGTCCTATATATTGTTACGTAACATAGGTTTCTTTTAATTGATACACTAATGTTATCATGTGTTTGTGGTTTTGGCATGGTTTCCGAGGAATTTTTAATTTCCATTTTCGAGTGCGTCTTATTCTGAGAATTTATCAGATTAGATTTAATGAGTTACCTGATTTAGTTTGATATTCATGCAAGGAGAGTTAAACGATGTTCTCTTGGTTGCCAAGAGTAGAGGAAAAATCAGTGTTTGTAAATTAATGAAATCTATTCCGTAGTGACCGATATGACAGCTCATTTGGTACAGTGTTCACTCCATATGTGGGAGGTCATGTGTTCCAACCCTGGCTGGGTCTGACCAAGACTTGAAAATAGGTAGTGTCTATTCTTTCACTAAGCACTCAGCATTTAGAAATGAAAATGACAGACTTCTTCGGATTAGACCTTAAAATCTGATTATCTGTGGAACGGTAGACCTGACATGCTAAAGAATACTCTCTGCACATTACCCTGAGCACACTGCAAAGGTCTAAATTTCTGCCACTTCACCTGTAGCTAGTAACATCTCGATATAAGTGAAATATTCTTGACCGAGACATAAAATTCCATTCAATCAATAAATCAATTGATACTCCATAGTGATATTCATAAAACATAAATTTTAAATATTTTATTTTAACCCACCAGTTTTATTTTTTACTACAAACTTAGTACAACCAGATTAAAAAATTCTATCATTTTGCTTGTTTAAGGCCAATTTTTGTTCCTCCAAATACTTTGGTTTCTTCAACTGTCTTATATCTCAATATGAATGGTAAAAACTTGACAAGGGGATGTAAAACACAATTTCAACCAACCAATCTAGGTGCTCTGATTTCCAACACCATCGATATCTAAATTTAAGTGAGTCTAAATTTTAGTGAAAGAAACTTGACAGGGAAATAAAACACCACTTCGTATGTAAAACACCATTTCAAACCCACCCATCTAGGTACTCTGGTTTTCCCCACCATTTTAAATCTCAATATATATATGATAGAAACTTGACAGAAGTATAAAACACCATTTTCATTTGAAATACAATTTCAACCCAGCCACCCACCCTATGAACCCAATCTAGATTATTTTTTTTCGAAATGTAATTTCATAAATAATGTAATTACAAGAAATTAATGATTTAATTGAATGCCTGCTTAACTTCATACCTACATGCTGTTATAAAATGATCCAATTTTTATCAACAACAGATAGCAGTTATTGACTGCAGTGTGTAGACGCGATATTACAAACGTCTTCAACGGCTGCCTGGTTATTACGGCAGCCAGTCGATCCGTCTTGGCAGCTGCTCAATTAAATTGCTAGAAAACAGTTGTTGCTTTACATTGGCATGATCTAAAATTTGAACTTTTGTGTGTACTCGCTGATGTCTGGGACGGCATGCCGGGATTGTTAGATACCAGGATTTGAAATTAATTAGATCGTAATGAAATGTTAATCTTTGTACCGGGATAGGTATATATATCAGAATATTTTTGAAGCAAGATAGTGAACATCATGTTGAGTTGAACTAAAGGCAATAAGTTCAAACGATGAATAGATTTTTTTTAAGTAATTGTTTAAACAAGTACATGAATTCATTTGATGAAAAAATTTACTCACACTACTATTAAACAGAGAATATAGTAGAGACCTGTCCAAAGTTTAACACCGAGCTAACGAAAAGGAAATTCAATCAAAGTTTGAATGCGGCCGTGGTGGCCTAATGGATAAGGCATCAGTCTACAAATTCAGATTCTCTCACCGCTGTGAGTTTGAGTCCTGCTCAAACCATGTCTGAGAAAGTGAATTCTCTTTGCCGTTGGCCTTCACTTGTTCACCCTGTCTCAATATAATGTGTCTTGGGGAGTGGTACGCTTGTCTGCTTGGTGAGCTAGCACCTTAAAGTTGCCCTGAGTGTGCACTGGTACAATGCAGACCATAAAACACACATGCACTTCACAAGCATACATGGACTTGTTCATAGATTAATCCATAGAGATTAATAAAGTAGTTCTGGTCGCGAATAGCTGAAAAATTGCTGATGCGACGTTAAGCAACATTAAAAAACAACAACAACAATCAAAGTTTGGCTGAAATATGGGTAACCTCTGCTGTGGCAGAAAAATTACCTAGACAAAGATATCAAATCCCCAAAAGTTGTTGTGATTCAACTAATGAGTGGCCAGGATAAGTTCTTAATTAAGCACCCCCACCGGGTCTGACCCTAGACTTTAAAGTGGGTAGTGACTGTTCTTTCGCTAAGCACTCGGCATTATGAAATGAAAGTCACAAATCTTTCGGATGGGAACTTAAAATAAACGAGGTCCCGTGTCACGGTGGGCTTGGCATGCTAAAGAACCCTGCTGTATAATGCCATCAGCACAACGCACAGGCAAAATTTATGCACTCTCGCCTAAAGCTGGCAAAGTCTCGATATAAGTGAAATATTCTTGACTGGGACGATAAACACCATTACTCACTCACTCACTCTTAATTTAGCACTAATCCGTTAGCTAGTGTGAAACTTTCGACAGGTCCATACTGTAGATGATAAGTGGACACAAATATTCAAAAGAATTTCAAGCCGTAATCAATGTTTATATTTAAGTAATGACTCATTTCCATCAAAGTCTTCTAGAACATGGGACTCAAGATCCAAAGGTGGTAGGTTCATATCTCTTTGTGGTCTTGTTATGTCTGTCTCCTTAAGCAAGTTACCCCATTTCACATTGTTGCCTACTTATTCGGTGTCTGAGGATAATAGACCAGTTGGGCAGCTGTAGCTGTAACTTGTCTCTGTAAGCTAGCACCTAAAAGTTGCCTTTGAATTTTTATTTATTTAACTTGTCTCTAAGCTAGCACCTAAAAGTTGCCTTTGAATTTTTACTTATTTAACCCCACAAATTCTTTTTAAAATAGTAAATATTTACCACTTAATCGTTTTGATAAATATGTGTTTATTTGGATTCACAAATGGAAAAATTCCAATGTTACAGATAAGGCTGATAGGAAGTTTAAATAAGACATATAATTCTACCGTGGAGATAACCCCCGTGTCTTGAGATAGCCTAACGGTGACTTGGTACACATGTTAGACACATGCAGCTTAAGGATGATAAATCAGGGACATGATTTACACTACGACACATGCTAAAAAATTAAAAATAAATTGTGTGTACACACATATAATGACTTGGTTCACATGTTAGACATAGCCAGGATTATAAACCCAGACATAACTTAACACTACGCCACACACACCTCCCCAGGTAGCCTAACAGTGACTTAGTACAGCAACAATAATGAATCTAAGACCTAACTTACACTATGCTGCATGCTAAAAATGAAAAAAATAAATAGTGCACACACACATAATGACTTGGTTCACATGTTAGACACAGCCAGGATTATAAACCTAGACTTAACACTACCCCACACACACATCCCCAGGTAGCCTAACAGCAATAGTAATGAATCAAAGACCTAACTTACACTACGCCCCATGCTAAAATTTAAAAAATAAATTGTGTACACACCTAACAATTTCTTTGCCAGTTTCACATCAAGTGCTTTCTTCAGGTTATACTTACCATATACCTAATTCATAAAATATCCTTACTGATTTGGAGGAGTTGAGTTTAGTAAGCAATAGTGTTTAACATCCCAGTAAAGAATATTTTACTTATATCTAGACATTGTCAGATATAGGCGAAGGTGCAGAAATTTTACCTGTGCTTTGTGCTGATGGCATTATACAGCAGGGTTCTTTATCATGCAAAGCCTACCATGACACGAGACATCATTTATTTTCAGTTCCCATCCAAAAGAACCATGGCTTTCATTTCGTAATGCTGAGTGCTTGGCGAAAGAACAGTCACTACCCACTTTCAAGTATAGGGTCAGACCCAGTCAGGGTTTGAATCCAAGATCTCCCACTATGAAGCTAGCACTCTTAGCTACCACAGTCACATTATAAAGGGTTTATTTAGCAAAGATAAGTTTACATGTACCATGTTCAAATCTGAAAAAAACCCTCCGCCCGAATAAAGGGCGATTTGATTCAATGTGATCTTTAATTCAAGCTTTTTATAATAATACACAAAGTTTTATTCATAGCCGGTTTTATCTTAGTCTCATATTAAAGTAATCTGTTTATTTTCCAAGAATGCACACGATGATGTTTTATCAAAAACTTATCATTTATTGACTTTGTATTAAACATAATAGGATCCTCTTATCAAAGTAGCAAAAAAATTATTTTGTATTGAAGGTCATTTTATACAAAAATAATATTTTTATATATATATATATCATCAAGAATATTAGTTACAAATTAAAGTCTATTTTGGAGATAATTGGTTAGGGCTCCACCCAATATAAAATAGAATAAAAACCGGATTTTTTGTGAAGCATCATTGCATGTGAAGTCGCAGACACGTTTGATATGGGTTTTTGTTTTAAAATCAGACTGGGTGTGTTTGTTTTTTAGCTGTTAGTATAATAATAATATTGTTGCTATTAATCTTGTTTTTATTAGAAGTCTGTTATTTGTAAAATCATCCTGATCGTAATGATGATGAACAAACCATTGTTAAAATAAAAAAAATTAAGAAATGAATGCGGCAGAATAAAGTATTTTTGCCAATAGACAACTAGGTTAGTCTGGAATTATCTCGATGAAACTGACATATGCTTTATTTGCTCAATCTGTTTCAATAGCTTTTAAGTTGTAAGCATCATCTGTAGCGGCCACAGGTGGCCTACTCTTTTTCGAACTCTACAGTGTTGTCTTTAGCGTGCACTGAGAAATGGGACTTTGGTTTTGAGTCTCATCTGAAAGACTCTACCAGTAAGCTTTTTGCAACTCTAGTATATGCAGGAGATGAAAATCATCTCAGAAAATTTCCAAGTCCTGAGTGAGGTTCAAATCCACAACCTCTTGACTTCAAAAGCCAATGACAATACCACTTTTGTTTCATAAGCTGTTTAAAGTAGGCAGATTTCAGGTATCTTCTATCTTTCATCAGAAGCAAACCCACGAATGGTCATTTTGTGTCCTAAGTTGAGTTGAGTAATGGTGTTTAACATCCTAGTCAAGGATATTTCACTTAAATAGAGATGTTGCCAGCTATATAGGAAAAGGTACGGAAATTTTGCATATGAATTCTGCTGATGGCATTATACAGCAGGGTTCTTTATCTTGCCACACCTACAGTGATATGGGACCTTGTCCCATCCAAAAGAACCATGGCTTTCATTTCCTAATGCTGATTGCTTGGCAACAGTCGCTACCCACTTTCAAGTTTTGGGTCAGACCCAGTCGGGGTTCAAACCCATGACCTCCCACTTTTGGAGTGAGCACTTTACCAACTGAGCTACCGCAGTGGTCACATTGTGTGTCCTATTTTAGCTGAAATTTTGCTGAATCATTTAAGTTTTATTCAGTACTTGGACGACACATCAATGTGCTACAAAAATGGCAGAGAAATGACAAAACATTTAAACAGAATAGACATTATGTAGTTATTGTTGTGCCTCTAGGCATCAATAAACATACCACTACTAACCCCTAACCCCAAACCCAAGACCTCATGTTTCATTATTCTACAATATTCTACCACATACTACATGTGACCCCAATTTGTTAACCTCCTTGTAAGCTTGTCTGACAGAGGAATTTTGAGTTCATTTTACAGTGAAGAAAATGACGTGAAATGAAACAAGCGACAGGTGCTTGTTGCATAAAATTACATCAAATTAACAGATTTATCATATTTCTCAGGTCATTAGCCTCCGTGTGTTGGTTTGCATGAGGGGATTTAGCTTGCCTATATTGGTTTTAGCTTGCCTTTACGTAACTCTAAATTTATCTATTATGCATGGGCTTTAGGACCATTTTATTGTCCAAAATATTGCAATCGGTCAATGCACAAGCAACCTGAAAAATGTCCATTTCTTGGAATTTTAAGGAACGGACCTAGAGGATGAGTGTTCTTAACATCGTGCTTATGGATAGCAGCATCTCTCTGCCTAGGTTCAAATCCAACTCGATCCAGATCTTAGTGTGAGAAAATTTGTCAGTTATACTTGCAGAATGTTTGTGGAACTCCAGTTTCCTCTACCATCCTTGAACTGACTGTCTTGATATAAATAAAAGAATCTTGACTTGGTCGTAAAGCACTATTTCTCTTTTCGCTTCTTTCTTAGAATTGATAATGAACTTTAAACCTTTCATGCTTTTGTAGGCATGTTGCAAGTTTAAAAAGCGACAATAAAATATTAAATTGCTTTAGAAATTAACTTGTTTTATACTAGAAGTGGTTTGTTTTTAAACACAATGATTAAGGTATGTGTATATTCAGAAAACGTCGATGATTTATATGTTTTGCGTAATATCTGTGTGCATGATTTATATCAACACGATGGGAATGTGTCATGTTACAAATGTCAATACACACAAAGATGTGAAAAGTGTACATGAAGGAATTTTTGTTTCTTCTTTTTCAAAGGCGACATTTAAAATATTGCTCTCCCATTGTTAAAAAATGACGATGGTGATAATCAGTTTGGGCCAAAAGCTTGACCACATATGATGGTCAAAATAGGTAATGGTAACATGAATAGATATTAAATTCAAGTTTCCATCCATCTATCCTTCAGTCTTTCCATCCATCCTTCTGTCTATCTGAAATTCTTGTCTGCGCTAATTCTCAAAAACAATGAAGCACTATTTAATGAAACTTGATGCAAAGTATCTACATAGATAGGCCATGAGCATATTGTTAACCCAAGTTGGTTTGCTCATTTTCCTTAGAGTTATGGCCCTTTGAACATAAGTGCAAATCACAAAAAAAGCAACCTGCTTGCTAGGATTCTTATTCACTGGATTTGTTTGTTAATTCTGGGATGATGGAGGAAACTGGAGCACAATGATGGTGAAAAGCCATCTAGATTTGGTAAACCGACTGACATACTGACAAATTCTCTCCTGCTTGAATCTACCTGAGTGGGAATTGATTTGAATCTAATAGGACAGCAAGAGGCAATTTGATCCATAATCTGATAAATTCTCTCCCATTAGAATATACCCGAGTGAGTTTGGATTTGAATGTGAGGGTAGTGAGAGATGCTGTGATCCATAGTCCTGACACCTACCACCAGAGAGAGAGAGAGAGAGAGAGGAGAGATGTTATAGACATGGTTATGGGCATATTTCATCTCACCTAATAATATAGATAAATTACTCAGTCAGGGTCTTCTGTTTTTTTTGCAGAAATTTTAAGAAACACCAGTATGTATTTTATGTTTCCTTTAAATCAAATCTAAAGATAGAGGATGAATAGAATTCTAAAAAGATTAAGAAAAAAAAATTATAAAAAATATAAAGCAAAAAATGAATAAAAAAAAAGAAGAATTTTGTAATCTTTAATAGGTTAGAGGTGCTGCTTTTAGGTTGTATATTTAGAGTAAAACATGAATTTAACAAACACGCTTAAATCGAATACATGCATAGAACGAAGTCAATTATTTGGCCTGACCATTTCTCTATTTAAGTCTTTATATAATAATATAACAAAGTCGCTATATAACAAAGTTAAAAATAGAGTCCCTAGGGCTTCCTTATAAACGTGTTTTACTGTATAATATGTGCGGACATGGCCAAGTGGTACTGGCTTTCAAGGGTTGTGGGCTCAAATTTTCTAAGATGATTTTCCCAAGTGGTACTGGCTTTCCAAGTCAAGGGTAGTGGGCTCATTTTCTAAGATGATTTTCCCAAGTGGTACTGGCTTTCCAAGTCAAGGGTTGTGGGCTCAAATTTTCTAAGATGATTTTCCCAAGTGGTACTGGCTTTCCAAGTCAAGGGTTTTGGGCTCAAATTTTCTGAGATGATTTTCATTTTCCTACCCATACTAGAGCTGTAAAAAGCTTGTTACTTAACCTTTTGGGTGAGACTAAAAACCGAGGTCCCGTGTCTCGGTACACACTAAAGACACCTCTGTAGTGGTCGAAATAGTGTAGGCCACCTGTGGCTACTACAGGGGATGCTTACAATTAGAAGTTGTTGAAACAGATTGTGCAACAACATAAACTAATATAGTTTTAAAAAAGTAATAAATAATTTAATTAAATAATAATTAATTTATAATATTAAAAGAATTTTACAATATATAAAAAATAATATACACATCTGTGTATAGTATGACTTGCATCTGACAAAAACTTTATTTGAGCTTTTTTTTTTTGTTTTACTTGTCTTGGTGACGCAATTAGTTAGGTCACGGGTCATTCTTATGCTAGGCGAGTTGGTGTCAAAGGGTGTGCATTCGAGCCCCTACAGTGGCAAAAAAATCTTGTCTTTAAATTTACAATGTAGGTTAAGGACAAACTAATCAGTCGTGTATTTTAATATCCCATGAATATAGCTATGAATGCAAATTTTCTAAAATTAACTGTTTTTAGCACAATCGCCAAAAATGTGTGATAATAAAAGTCACTTTGACTTCATTCTGCATCAAATACAGCACAATCTGTATGAAATGGTGCCAGGATTTACGGATTTGACTCTGTCTATCTATCTATAACTGTGGGGTAAGATTACCTTTCATTCCTCAACAGAGAGTGGTTAAAAATACCTCGTGCTCGGAGTGAACACTGCAGGTGGTATTTATAAACAGATCATAATTACTGATTGCTTCTTTATGCCTATCTTAAATTGTTTTTGGTATTTTGGGAAAATAGATGAATATATAGACATTAAATTAATTAGTTTGTAAGCTTATCTTGTGAATGAGGACATTTTTTTTCACTCCTGAGAATTTTTGGCATTGTTGTTACTAAGTTGAGTCTCGAATTTGTAAATGAGAGGTTGCAGATTCTATCTCTTAAAAGGATGGGGGAGGGGGGGGGGGGGGGGGCTGAGTGGTCTAAAGCACATGTTAATAGATCAATGTGCCTCTTCAATGTCTGTAGGTTTAAACCTGCTCAGGACCAATTGATATGTGAGAACGATTTTTAGTGGGAGCTTGTCCCCAGACCACCCTAGCATCTTTTTCCGCATCATCAGAAAAATGGATGGAAACCTTCTCCCCCACCCCCCCCCCCCCCACCCCCCTTTTCCAAAATTCCTGGGTGGGTCCACCACTGGAAAGGTCAATCACCTCAAAGCATACAAATAAGATGTGTTGAAAAGCATCCTGGAAATAATTCAAGGGAGATAACTATATAAAATATAAGTTATGCAATGTAATTGTCTTTGCAGTGCAAATTCATAAAAATTCAAGCAATGCCAAATAAAAACACAAAATAGCACATATATAACCGAGAACTGACAGAGAAAGAGATAAACATAGTTAAAATTTAAAAGATGAATGAATTTTTTTCCCTGCAGCAATGGTATCTGTTGACGTTTAAACTATAAATAACAGGCACATGTGTGTTGTGAATGGATGCATGATAGGATGGACTAGAATTTGGCTCCAATATCTCCACAAATATTCCAAAATTTTCATGCAGGAATAAAAAAAAAACACCGAAAGGCGGAAAAAAATATATAAGAGATAAAAATAAAGAGATTTAAATAAATGTAATCTTCACAAATATCCAAAAATTTCTAAGATCAAAAAATTTGAAAAGCCGAAAAAAATTAGTGATAAACACAGCTTTAAATAAATGTAATTAAATCCTTTCTATTGGTATAAGGTTAGAGAACATTATCGGTAATTATCGTTTTCATCAGATCATGGTTATTTCTGTTGCTGCTGCCCTCTACATTCTGTGTCATGTCAGGTATTTCAGGAACAATATATTTTTTTTCGGCATGGTACTTGCGTCATCAATGGATGATATATATCAACAAGTACCTCTTGCGTCCAAAAATATGTCGGGTTTATCTTTTGCCGATTTTCTCTTTATTGGCATCTCTTTCTTGTTTTGTTCTTTAGATAAATCAGACAGCATTTATAAATTTACTTGGAAAACGAGAAAAAAAAAATGTGGTGGAAAAAAATAAATTTGCATTCCAGAAAATTTATTTAAAACATGATATGCCTGTTGTGTTATTTTTTTCATATCTGCAATGATTGAATAGTATGAAACTTCTTGCTGGTAATTAATTAACTAATTAATTTCTTATCTCAAATGAGTAATGTTGTTTATTGCACTACAAGATTTTAATTTTTTTTGCTTATATCAAGATGGTGGTGGAGAAAACCAGAGTGTCATTAGAAAAAGGCTAATTATTATCTGAGTGGAAAGGAGTAATGTTGTTTATTGCCCCAGGCAAGATTTTTTTACTTATGTCTAAATGGTCAGTTCAGGGATAGTGGAGAAAACCAGAGTGTCATTAGAAAAATGCTGAACTTATGCAAGCTAAATGACAAACTTTTTCACACTAGGATCTGTCCATGTGGGATTTGAACCAAGACAGTGAGAGGTTTTGTGATCCAAAAGCATGCACTTGGACCACACTGCCACCATGGCACCACATGAGAAAAAAAGTTAAGCTTCAATGTGAAAATTGAATGCACATATCAGAAATTCTTGTCCTCTTCATAAAAAAAAAAAATCCTGTTAACTTGCCAGGGTGTAGGAGACACGTTGAATTCCACAGAATACATAAGTTTCAAATGGTTGCCAATGTTATTCAGCGTTTTTACATCAGTAAAAATACTGCATGTTTAAACTTTTTGCACTGGGGAAAAACTGGATATTTCTAATTAAAGTTGATGTGAAATATATCTGTTATATTTTTTCACACATCTATAAAATTGCCATATTCAACTTCTTGCACTCAAAATACTTAGAATCTGTACCTGTCTTTCAAATTGTTGACTGGTTTAGACATTGGCAAGTAATTAAGTTTTTTTTACGTGCCAGCTGTGTAATCCGTATTGATAGGATTGATTGAATTATTTTCCATTAAATAAACCTAGAAAAATTCTTTTTTATTTATTTATTTATTTATTTATTTATTTATTTATTTATTTATGTATTAACTATTATTTGTTTGTATTAAGACACCTCAATGTAAATTAAATAATCTTGACTAATGCATACATTATATATATATATATATATATATATATATTTTCATTTCGGTTTTTAATTCCTCATCTGCAAACCCTTCTACAGAATCTGTTTTTCTGGGCTATCTAACCAGATTTAACCATCTCAATGTGTGACTGATGCATATAACCATTTTAACCAAGCTCCTGCTTTCAGAGATTTCAATAATTATACTTACCCCTATGTATTTATTTTCCGTTACAGGACAGCGGAGTATATCCATTCTTATCATTATACAGAACCATGGGATATCACGGTACTGATCTCTATCCATCACCATCCATGCCCAACATTTCATTAGGACGACCACCATCTCAATCAGTAAGTATTATAAGTATTTTTATAATGAATGAACAATTTGTATCACGTTTCTTGGGACAAATCTTAATGTGAGAAAGTAGCTTACCAGAGGTTTTCTCCAGGTACTCGACCAACCTTGACTTGTCTTAACTTTTCTGGTGTCTGTCCATCATGTCACTGAAATTGGCAACCAGCTGTTTTGGAAATAGATTTTGTGTGATCAGGTAATTTACCTGATACAAAATTACAGCCAGCCAGGCTATCTGAAAATGGTAACTTTTGGTTTAGGTTGGTGCCAGTTGTCTCAAAATAGGTAACTTCTTGGTAAAAATAAAAAACTTCTGGGTAGGGTTGGTACCAAAAAATCTAATATGGGTAACATTTGGTTAGGGTTGGTGCCAAGCAGTTCATGATGGATAACTTTTGGGTAGGAATTTCATAGGTTTAAAAAAGGGCTGGCAGAGTTGTTTATAAATCTGATTTATAAGCAAATGAAACAAGGTGTACAGAGAACACTAACCCACTAACCCCCCCCCCCCCCCCCCCCCCAGCAATGTTAAACATAATTTTTTTTCAACAAAATTGGAACATATACAAGGCTGTAATGGCCATTTAAAGGTTTTTGCAATTTATAGTAACATCATCCATCTTGGATATGCTATAAGGCTGTCAAGCAATCCCATACCACTCACCACCATAATAAATTAAGTTTCAGCTCAGTTGGATGTATGGTATTCTTTCAAATGCACAGAAACTAAATTATCCATAAACACACACGAACAAACACATATACAGATATGACTATACCCCCCTCACTCCTGAGGGCGGGGGATAATTAAGTCTGGCTAATAATTTTTTATCCTAGTATAAAGTGGAAAATAAAACTAACTATGGAATGTATATGAAAACCCATGTTATTTCTCCTTGTTTTATTTCCAGGGTTCCAATGGAACGTCATCACCACAGTCAGATGTAGAGATACGAGCGATGAACGCTGCTCGGATGGGCATACCAAGTCACGTTTTACATGGCGGCATGCAGTTTTTCCAGTCTGTACCTGGTAATACATTTTTAATATCATTTACCATCATCACAGTATTGTTGATAAGATTAATGTCTGTGTCCAGGATTGCCCTGGATATGTTTGACATCCCATAGTTCCATGTTCCTTTCACTCAATATTGATTACACACATGGCAGGTGTTTGTAGCCAGCTAAACAGGTGGTGCCAACCCTTCTGGAGCACCTGTCTGGCTTTGCTGGTGGAAATTCATGTGTTTAAATTAACTTGTCTGTTTCAAAGTTTTTACTTTGCTTCTGGATTGTAATTTGGACATGGATCAGTATGTTTGTTTTTTTATTCAACATCATTCTTAAGTTCCAAACCAGATAAGAAGAAATGTTCAGACTAGGCCTATAAACCAATCAAACACAAACATACCAGGTCCAAATACGATGTGCTAAATTGTGTTTTGATGCATATTTTGCTAAATATAACCTTTATTATTATTGGTTTTGCAGTCATGGATGGAGATTTTACATCAAATCAACAAACAAATCCAGCATACATATCCGCTCAGATGAAAGTATTAGAAGAAGCTCGAAGTCAGAGTCAAACAAAATTAGGTCAATCACCATTGGCCTACACTGGCATTCCAGCAGGATCATCAGCGGCACCACCAGGTAGTGCAGTGTCTGAAGCACACCAGGCCAGAATTCATAGGTGAGTGATATAGGTACAAAGTTAGGGAATTCACTATTGGTCTAAAGTGCACTAATCTGTTATAAAGGTCAAGCGGACAGGTCAATGTTGTTTGAGTTCCTTTATTGTTTATGTATTAAGTGCAAATCACACACTACTCAGGAATTGGATGGATCCTCCATATATTGTTAAAAGGTCAAGTAGACAGGTCAATACTGTTTGCCTATATATGCAATAAGTACACAAACAATCACTGTCTGCTAGCAAATGGTGTGCACATTTGGTGGACAGGCCATATGTAGATGTTAAACCACCGACAATCATCATGTCTACTGGCACTGCTGCCTTTTGAAAGGTCAAGTGGACTGGTCAATGGAGGGTAAAAATGAAACTCTTTCCTGTGGAACACAGTTGTTTATTTCTTCAACATCAAAAGAAACATGTAATTGTCTATGTATTAACTGTGAATCCTAACACTACCCATGTATTGGATGGACCCTTTTACATGAATATTCCTAATGAAAGGTCAAACGGACAGGTCAGGGTTGTTAGTCAGTACATGAACTGTATTAGCGATATTTTTTACAGACGTCTTAATTACTGTTTACGATTTTAACATAATCTTCTTATTATTAGCCTTATAATAGGTTTATATAAGTAACTGTATTGAATTTACCTGTATAGGCAAACAACATTGACCTGTCTGCTTGACCTTTGATTTAAATATTCATTATGGACGGGTTGATTTCAGAATAGGGACGATGCTTGTAAACTTCATCTATATGGTGGGAACACTAATCATGGGCAATGTGTATATGTATCCATGTATTGGGTGGACCCTCCTATATGAATATTCCTAATGAAAGGTCAGACGGACAGGTCATTGTTGTTTACCTATCCTGGACAAATTGTATACTGTAAACAAGGATCTGTATTTTGTGAGGAGAGAGAGAGACAGATGGAGAAGCAGACAAACATTGTATTGAATTTACCAGACAAATTGTATGTCATAAACATTGACCTCTATATTAAGTAGAGAGAGTTTTGGTGTTTAATATCCAAGTCAAAAATATGTTGCTTATATCGAGATGTCATCAGAGGTGCAGAAATTTTGCTTATGCTTTGCACTGTACAAATGTACTGTAGTCATGGCACTTTGCTGTGCATTATACAGCAAAGTGCCATGCCTACTGTGGCACAACCTAGTTTATCTTAAGAAGAGATAGACTGACAGACAGACAGAGAGAGCCAGATAGACATATAGATGGAGAGACAGACAAACGGTCAGAGAGCATTATCATCAAAATACAGGCTCGGTTTTATCAACGTGTAATGGAAAGACATGGTCATGTAGCATATCTGGTGTTATGTCTGTAAAAAAAACACCAAAAACACAAGAAAATGGGAAAAAAACAGATATAACATCACCTTTATATCATAATTATATTATATCAGCTAGGCTATAGAATATTGTTTTGATTCCAGGCAGGGTCAAAGGTCAAGTGAAAGTTACTTGTTAGAGAGACTTTGTTTCTATTCCAGACAGGGTCAAAGGTCAAATGAAAATTACTGGTTTCTACTCCAGGCAGGGTCAAAGGTCAAACTAAAATTACTTGTTTGAAATGCCTTCTTTTAATATTGTATACTAGAAACTTTATTTTGATATTTTGGTGAATCTGTCACGATGTTCTTCTTTTAGACCATTATAAAACATGAAGCGTACTATTTATGGAACAGCAATTCTCCAGGGCTAAGCTTTTTATGACATTAGCCATGCACCTATAACTTTTTCATGGTAATTAGTTGTATTAATGTCAGAGTTGAAGAATTTTTACTTCTAAAGGTCATTTGTGTGTCATGAAGTCTATTGGGGATAATGTCAAAGTTCTAGATCCATTCATGTTCTTTGTTACATTTGTCAACTACATAAAGAGCCCCAGGCTGTCAATCTGCTAAATTTAGTGCCAAAATCGATCTGATTTACCAATTTTTAAAAACTATTGTTTTCAAAAATAGTCATTTGTATGTCATGAAGTCCATCAGGGATAATGTCACAGTTCGAAATCCATTCATGCCCTTATCTGTAATATTTGTCAACACATAAAGAGCTGTCAATCTGCTAAATTTGAAGTTGAAAATGGGTCTTTCTGATTTACTAAGTTTTTAAATGTTTGGTGAATTTTTCAGAATTGAAAAAGAAATCAGTATAAAATTAAACTTTTAGATTTGTACCCAAAAGTTTGAATGAAACAACAATTTGTAATTTCCCATAAAATGCCATTATTTCTTGGGTTCTTTATGATTCATTAACACTTTGATATTATATCAATAATTTCCATAGATTCTTTGCCTAATACTCCCTTTATTCACACATCTATTAATATTTTATTAAAAATTGCAGACAGGTCATGAAAATAGAGAAATGATTACAACACCATAAATATCTATCAAATATCAAGAATGATGGTCTTAGCTTAAGTTAAAACGCCCTTAGTCTTTGGTCTACATCTAGACTTATTTGTGTGTATTAGATCTATTTAATATCAAGAGTGATGGTCTTAGCTTAAGTTAAAACTCTATTAGTGTTTGGTCTACAGCTAGACTTTTTTGTAGCTATTAGACTCCACCCCACACCATCGTTTGTTAACCCTGCAGGAAGCTAAGGTTAAGCTATGCAAAGTAACATGAGTAAATAGACAGCTAAATCTGTTTTTATCTAGTATTTTTTATGATTTTAGCTTTTTTTATTTGTATAAAAAAGACACACCTATGTTAAGCTGGTTTCTTATTAGTAATAAGAGTTTTGTAGGTGGCAGTTAAGTTAAAATGCCTTTAATCTTTGGTCTACAGCTAGACTTTTTTCTAGGAATTGGGCTCCACCCACACCGTCATCTGTTGATTCTTCACCCATGTTGAGCTGGGTTCTTATTAGTAATAAGAAGTTTCAGCTTAAGTTAAAATGCCCTTAATCTTTGGCTAGACTTCTCTGTAGGTATTGGACTCCACCCACACCATCAACAAATCCTTCAGAAAGCTAAGCTAAACTAAGCATAGTAAATGGACAATTTAACTGGTTTTTATTCCATCCAGCTTTTGTAATTTGTCTAAAACATGTAAAAATAGACACACCTTTCATTACTTTTTTATTAAGTAATAAAATTAGTATTACAAAAATGTACTTATGACAAAAAAACTGATTATGGTTCTGAATTAAGTAGGCAAATTTTGTAAAGAAAAAAATACTGATGCTTGTTTTTTCTCTCCATATAAATTTAGTTTAGTCTGAACAGGTTTATGGTCTAAACAGGTACAGTGAAGACAGGGTGCATTGTAGATATTTAACAATTGAACTATTTTGAAATGCAATCCATAGTTAATATGAATGCCAAACCTTTGCACGACAAACTGAATAATGCATGATAGCTCATTTTGATCGGTTTGTCCCTTTCTCTTTCATATAGACTATGAATGCCATTTTAAAACAGTTCAATAGTTATATTTTCATTGAAGATGTCTTTTTTAAAATTCTGAAATCATTTTTGAGGGTTAATTTGTGATCAATTCTGGATTATAGTTTTGACCATTCAACCATGAAATTGAACATGAAAAGAAGCAACGCTGTAGTCACCTGAATGTTTACAACGTAATACGTATACTATGTGACGTTGTTGTGTACTGTTTCATATGATTGCATTTGAACTGACTGTCATCCGACAACATGAAAATGAAGTTACGCGAATATCTTAAAATGATGATCCTCATGAAAATGAGCTGATGCAAAAATTTCCCAATTATAGGTTGTCCACGATCTGATGGCAAAGCATACAATGAGCCTATTTTAATATTGAGGTATTTGAAACAAAGTGTGAGCCCATATGATGATATGCTACTTATACCATTATATGTTATTTAAACCAGTCCGTGTTTATAAACACTCTGCCATCAGATTGTGGATGGAATATAACTGTAATTAAGACTGTTTTCCACTTTATGTTTTCCTATATGTTTACAGTATTTGTTTCGTTCTCTTTGCAGACATAAACCATTGGGTAGGACCCAGTCAGCGCCACTGCCACTCCCCAACCCATATCTACAACAGCAAGGTATCATCTTACAACAACAACAACAACAAGCGCAACAACAACAACAACAACAAACACCACCAACACAACAACCCTCACCAACAACAGAGCAAGGCATCAAAGACAAAAAGATGTATGTAAAACAACATATACGACAAGCTGTGTTACAGCGAGCCGGTAGTAAGTCCCACATGGAAAACGTCGATGAAGAAACGGAAGCTAAACTACAACAAGTAAGTACTGTGACTTTCATCCCTGCCTTTTGAAAATTACTTACTTTACTTATGCTTGTGGTACCAGGGAGGTACATAGGCCACTGACAACACTCCTCCATCTAGTTCTGTTCTGTGTTAGTCTGGCCAGATCTTGCCATTTGTAGCCCTTTCTGTCTATTTCTGTTTGCAAGTTTCTCCGCCGGATGTTTCCTGGTCTTCTGACTTTTCTTTTCCCTTGATGATTCCACTGCACAGTGCTTGTCATGTGATTGAATTTCTTGGTTTTCACAATGTGCGTTCTGAAAATTACATCAAATTTTGTTGATGTTTTTGCGTAAAATGATTGTGACGTCAATCCTCTTTTTTTCATAGAATCAAATTTAAAAGTCAGAAATTAAAATAGTGCAATAGATTGTTCGTGTAATCTGTCTCAACCAGGGCGAGACAGCTAAATCTATCACTGGTGAAATAGCTAGATTCCCTGGTCACATGTGTTAGAAACTTTGATCTGTAAACCTGTGTTTTAGAACACTTGGCCACTGAGACCCTAGTCAACAATGAATTGAGGTTTTACTGTATTTCTCTTTTCAGGAAATGCGAGAAACGAGGGAACAAGATGCAGAAGAAGTGGTTGTGATTAAAGATAGTAAAATGGACGATTCACGCGATATCGACCGACATCCGCCACATGCCTTAGATGTTGAAACATTCCCCCATCAAAGGGAGACAATCAAACGACACAGGGGTCCATCTCATCACAGGCCCCTCGCTAGAACACAATCAAGTCCACTCGTCACATTTTCCATGCCACCACAACAGACACAGGAGACAGGGCCAGTTAGATATACATATACAACAGGTATTTATGCTCTTTTTATATACACCTTATTTATCTCCCTGAGCTTTCAAAGAAAGAGGGGGATATTAAATCAAGTTTTTGTCAACCTATTTTTTCCCCTGCCTCTCAAAGAAAGAGGGGGATATTTAATCGAGTTTCTATCGATCCATCCTTCTGTCTGCAATTCTTGTCTGTGCTGATTCTACAAAACTATATGAGACTTTTTCATGAAACTTGGTGCAAAGCATTGACTTTGATAGGAGATGTGCATATTGTTATCCCGAGTTGATTTTTCATATTGCCCTTTGAACATAGGTGCAAATCACGAAAAAAAACCTGTTGGCAGGGGATCCCTATTTGCTGATTTTGCTTGTTAGAAATGGGAAAAAAATTACAAATTTTGCTTCAGTAAACTCACCTATATTAAAATATTGCTGTTTTCCTAGTGACCAACTAGTATTCGATACTTTGACAAAGAAAAATAATGATTTTTCAATGCCGTATTGTATCAAGTTTTGCTAACAACTGGTTTAGGTAAACAAGCTTTGAACAATCAAAATCAGATTAACTATATCATATTGCTGTGTGAAAATAAGAAAGTATTATATATTAATTCTTGCATTTTGTCCTGTAGGGTTAGCGTATGATACGATCATGCAGAAACATCAGTGTACATGTGGTAATAATGCCAATCACCCAGAACACGCAGGGAGATTACAGAGTATATGGTCTCGATTACAAGAAAGGGGACTTAACTCTAGGTGTGAGGTAAGTCGGAAAATAAAATTCATAGATGGATTATGTTTGTGAACACAGGTGTTAGTGATCTAAAATGTGAGCTTACAGATCCCAACAATTCTCAGAGCCTAGGTTGGAATCTGAATGGGACAGATCCTAGTGTGAGAATGTTTGACAGTTTGCTTGCCAAGGATCTACAGTTTTGTCCAAGTAATCGGATTTTCCTTACCATCCCTGAACTGACTGTCTTAATAGTTATAGAAAGATTTTTGAGTTTTGCGTAAAAGCCCATTACTCCACTCCTCTTGGAGCACTGGGCCGCATTACCAAATGAAAGTCTCACGGTTCTTTCGGATGGGAACTTACAATAAACAAGGTCCCGTGTCATGGTAGGTGTGGCACAATCATGAACCCTGCTGTATAATGCTATCAGTGCAATGCACAGGCAAAATTTTCCCAACTTGGCCTATAACTGGTGACATCTCTATATAAGTGAAATATCCTTGACTGGGACCATTACTTATCTCAATTTAGTCCATTATAAAGCTAGATTATTCTTATACAAAAAAATTTACATGTGTTTTACAGAGAATAAAAAGTCGGAAATCTACAATAGAGGAATTACAGAGTTGTCATACAGAAGCACATACGTTAATATACGGCACAAATCCACTGAATAGACAGCGACTAGATCCACGGTTATTTGGTAAGTATGTCAAGGCCATATTTCATAAACACGTCCCTGTATCAAAATTATCCTGGATATATTTTAACTTCCCACAGTTCCATAAAACCGACAATGGTTAGATCCACGGTTATTTGTTAAGTATGTCAAGGCCATATTTCATTAACATGTCCCTGTATCAAAATTATTCTGGATATATTTTTACTTCCCTTAGTTCCATAAAACCGACAGCCCCTAGATCCACGATTATTTGGTAAGTATGTCAAGGCCATATTTCATTACCTGTACATATCACAAAGAAGCTGTACCCCTCCCCCCTTTCCTCAGGATAGCAGTGTCAAATGTACAAAATATAACAGCTATAACAAAATTGAATTCAACTCATAATTTTGTAATTCAAGAAGCTGGCGGGAATTAGTTTTCCCGACTTTTTTCCTATATGCCTACAATTTGAATTACAATTTGATATGTGAATTGAACATCATAAGTGACAGATCTAGCTTGAATTTGGCTCTGGTATTCTAAATGGGTATATGTAATCAATTCGAAAAATGAGACTTGATTTATTAAAGATGTGATCAATTTATTGGTTAATCATTTAATCATTGCCATTCTTAATGTAAATATGTTTTGTTTTTTGTAGAAAACTTACGGTTTTGTTTATTACGGTGTGGCGGTATTGGTGTAGACTCGGACACAGTCTGGAATGAACTAAATACTTATATTGCAGCTAGAACAGTGAGTATATGTACTGTAAAACACACTCAGGCACATATGCACACACACACACACACACACACACACACACACACACACACACACATTACAATTATATATATTTCCATTCCATAGTTATTTTAGCAAATTTGTGAAAAAATTCTTTAGAGAATTACATTTTTCACAAGTTTAAAAAAATTTGATTCTAACTTTGAAACCACTGAAATTCCACAAACGCAAGTGAAAAAGTTTTCTGGAGAGAGAGAGAGAGAGAGAGAGAGAGAGAGAGAGAGAGAGAGAGAGAGAGAGAGATGATTATAAATTCATTTATTCTTAGGTGCATACTACTTTAGAGTTTCATTAGAGTTTTAGGCCTTCATTCATAATATTTTACCTTGAGGGCTAACCATGCATGTGTTTATGTAATAATTACATGTGTAATCAAAGGGAAACTAATGCCACATGTTTCCACTTAAAAATTGTGATTCATGTTCAACTTGTATTACTATTAAATAAATAATAATCGTAGCTTCAATGTGTCAATTTTTTTTTCCCATTCATTCACATCGAAAGTTTTTAAAAAATGATAATTTTCAAATTTCCCTTACTAAAATAAAATATTTAAATATTAACATTATAACATTTTTATTTTCAAACTGATGTAAAAATAATTAAGATGGAGTTGTCTCCCTTTGTGTTTAAAATGACGATAATTAAAAAAATACACATTAGTTGAGTAAACAGAATTGTATATATAGGCACTTAGATATTACATAACTGCTAACTGGTTAGTTCATTAAAAGGTTGTTAAGCTCAAATTAAGCAGGAAATGAAAAAAGTGTGTGTGATATATAGAAAGCCTTTTATACAGTACCAACCTGTCGAAAGTTTAACTCGATGAGAACCAATTTGTACCGAATCTGAAGCTGATCTTGGCCTTTCTGTAAGCTACATCTTTTCAGCATCTGCTCTCTATCTTCCGTTTTTTTTCCACCACAAGGTCGCCATATCTTGACCTCTTAGCAACTGAGTTCGGCTCCATTTCATCAGCACAGTATTCATTTTTCGACAGATCTGTACTGTATTTAGTGGGAAAAGATAACATGATTTGTTAGGGATGGTTTCGTCTGGCAAGATTGAATTTGGACGTAACTTAAATAGATAAACATGTATTATTAGATAAATAATTAGATAAATAGCTATAGAGATAATTATCTAATTATCAGTTACAAAAGTCTTTTACATATTGGACAGAATTCTCCCATTGCTCTCTTTGTTAGATTAATCACCACGGTAGCTCAGTTGGTAGAATGCTAGCTCAGCAAGTGAGAAGTCTTGGGTTTGAAACCTGAATGGGTCTGACCCAAGACTTGAAAGAGGGTAGTGACTGTTCTTTCCCCAAGCACTCTGCATTACAAAATGAAAGTCACAGTTCTATCGGATTGGAAATTAAAATAAATGAGGTTCTGTGTCACAGAAGGTGTGGCACAATAAAGGATTCTGCTGTATAATGCCATCAGCACAACGTACAGGCAAGATTTCTGCACCTTCACCTATAGTGTCTCGATATAAGTGAAATCTTTTTGAGTGGGACTTAAAATACCTCTTCCTTACTCTCTATCACTCCCTTTGTTAGATTGTAACCACTGTTGAAGCCAAAAATAAATTTACAGATTTCTCTTGAAGATATATTAGTAATTAGAAATTCCTAAAAGAAAGATTTTTTTTTTATTTTTCTTTAAAAAGGGGGAAAAATGTAAAAGAATGAATAAGAAATAGGAACTGACACATATCTCTTATAAATTAAATTTAATTTCAAATAGATTTGGTTTCAAATATAATTTTTGGGTGTGGACCACCATTAATTGAAAACCTATCAAAATTGATTATAACTACGATTAAAAAAGCATTGATATTATGTAATATAGAAAACAGCTTAGCAGTGATTTAATTTCATGTTGATATAAAACAATATCTTGTGTTTTAAGAAATAATTGATGCGGCCTAAGAAGAGTACATTTTAACAGGTTTTAATAGATAATAGCGGGTCATAAATCTATTGGTATTTATTTTTGGATTCTTGTACCTAGTGACCTGACGAAGTACTTTTAATTTTCGCTGCATCAGTCGCACTTCAAAAGTACATTTTTTGTAGCAACTAATTTGATTGATGGATCAGAGCTGTAAATAACAGTAGCCCAGCTGTTTATTGTCCATCCTTACTCAGGGTTGGTCTCACTTTGGGTTTACAATATTTAGCATTCTACTACCAGGATTTGGATTTTTTTTTAGATTTAAAAAAAAAATTGGGAAGGGTGCAATTTTTGCAGATTTTGTGCAGAAATAGGCATGTCTAATTCTGCACTTTAAATCTTTGTGATCTTGAAGAATGAAACAAAAAGGAAAGGTGCAAAACAATTATGATGTATTTTGATCTTTTTAAATGGACAAATAAGCCTCATACTTCATAGAAATATTGGTTCATTTTAAGCTATTTAACAAAGTCACTATGAAAAAAAAAATTTGGGATTTCAATTTTTACAAAATCTTAGTGGTGCAAAATCACCTAGAATTAAACAACATCAAATAGATAAATAAATAAATAAATATTTAAAAAACCATGAAGAATAAATAAATGAATAAATAATAAAAAATTCCATTTTGTGGTACGATATTATAAATAAGGTGTCCACTTTTAAAGGAATATAGCCTTTCTTGTTGAGTTTGGTATTGTGTTTGCCAACAGAAGACGGTTTTCTTTAGGCACTCCAGTTTCCTCTGCCATAACTTGCTGTCTCTATATATACTGGAAGACATCCAATCCATTCCTTTCTTGATAAGTCCTGTATAATTTGGTGATGACTGTTAATTAAATGGATTGAATATTTCCATATGCGGCAAGCAGGCCAAAATTTTATTGCAATAAAACATTTAGGGTAGGCCCAAAAAAGTAAGATAGGTCACAAAAAATGGAAGTGCACTATTAGACCCAAAACATTAGGATAGGCCAAAGAAAATGAAAATACAATAAATATATATTGCATTCCATTGCAAATTGATACCTGCAGAATGGGTGGCCCACATATTTTGTGTCGATTTCACAAAGTGATGAGCACTTTCAGTACTTTGATTTGTATTTTTTTTTTTTTACAGGCAGCTGGCTGTGTTACAGAATTGGCAATGAGGGTCGCGATGGGAGAACTAAAGGTAATGATCATTACATGTTATCAAGAAGACATTAATCACTATCGCGGTTTATTTATGGATCCATTTTTAACACATGTCTGATTTGTTTATGAACCCTGTTAAAAACCACTTAGTTTTCTCTGCCAAATATTCTACATTTTTCAGATAAAAAATATATACATTTAATAAAGCACATGCGTTTTTTCCCCTGGTTTATTTGAAATTGAATAGATAAATAAGTGGTTATTTTCAGATATATGTTGTTTTTTTTCCCTTCGCGTATGAATGATTGATTTTAGGGTGTGTACAGGTCTACTGACATTACAGGAGATATAAAGATTTCCAGATTAGGATCGCTTTTCTTTTTTATTTGAGGTCTATATCCTATTCTGAATCTGATTTGGAAATTTCAAACAAATCTTTCACAATCTTCTTATAGTTCAGTGGTGTCAAACCTGTCAAGAGAGGTCACCCAGTAGAATCTGTTCATGAATTTTGCAAGTAGCTCTTATAAATTATCGGGCCTAGGTGGCAGAGTCATATAAAAGTGTCGGCTTTTTGGATCTCCTACATGCCTAGTTTTGAATTCTACTGGGGCAGAACTTTAGAAAGTTCGCAAGTTCACTTGCCGAAAGCTGGTTTCCTCCACTATTTTGAAACTAATAACAGCCACATATGTAAAGTTAGCTTGACCAGGGTGATGACCACCATTCTTCCATTCCTCTCTTATAAGTTACATCTAAATTTACCAGGTAATTATGTTGTTTTTTTGTTTTGTTTTTTTTTTGGGGGGGGGGGGGGGTTGGTGATCTTTTACCAACATTTAAATGGGATTCACCAGTTTGTACCACATGATACCCCATAGCATTTGTGCAGAACAATTATATCTATTAGAACATGGGGTACCTACTTTGTGAACTCAACTCCTCCTACAGTTTTCAATCAAAATCCTTGAAACTTCACAGAATGTTTCTATATATATTGAAGATGTGCACCTGACTTTTTGGAAATATTTCAGGATTTTTTTTCAATTTTTCCCGACTTTGAAACTTAGTTACTTTGTACTGTACATATCAAAATATTATCATAGATGTGCACCTGACTTAATGGCAACCCAGCCCATTGAGTCTGACCCATTTTTTCTTGTAAAAATGATGTTATTCTGGCAAATTTCGACATAAACAATTTTAAAAATGTTCCGCACAAAGGTTAAGGTTAATTGATAACTTGGTACACTGGTGAACTTTATTCCAAAAATGTAATTTGGCATATCTTGCACCTACAGTCACCATCTTTTGTTTTGTTTTGTTTTGTTTATGAACCATCTTATCGAGTCTTCTACTCTATATTTACAGAATGGTTTTGCTGTTGTACGGCCACCAGGACATCATGCAGAGTCTCAACAGGCAATGTAAGTTTTGTATGGTGAGATGTATTACAGGATTCTACATAATCATTCAAAATTTGTATCCAAAATTATGGGAATAATAGAATCTTACACCAGCAACAGTGTAAGACAAAGATATCTCAAACGAGGATGAATATTTTCCTGTCCTGAATGAGCCTTAGCGAGTTCCAGACATTCAAAATATTAACCCGAGTTTGAGATATCTCTGTCTCACATTGTTACTGGTATAGGATTTTTTTTCTCACACATTTGCAACATAAAACATGATTTTCAAACTAAAAATTGCATCAAATGTTCAGTTTTCATGTCACCATCCGTGCCTACTTGAAATGACGTAGTCAAATTTTGTTGACATTCTTACGTAAAATGATTATGACGTCATCAATTAAGCATGTGTAAGTGATTGTTACGTTGAGAAATTGTTGGTTGACTTCAGCCAAAAATATAAAAATGTGGGAAAAATGTGTCGTTATTCACGATAAAAACACTTTTTCGCTCAATGTCACTAAAAATGTGATAAAAATGTTATTCAAGATAAAAACACTATTTTAGCATAAAAAAACCGAAAAAAAAATCTTGAGCAGAATGATGTTTCCAACAATTTGATTTTGTAAAGTCTGTTATGACAGAACCAGTTTTAAACATATAGAATAATTTATTGATGGCAGTGTATTTGTAGTTCTAATATTTTATGCAATATTCGTAGATTACATGTCACCAGTTTAGTTTTAAAATTCTAAGATTAAAGTATCAATATCATTTTTACTCGTTGTTTCATACTAAGTGCATCATTTTATCTTTTCAGGGGTTTCTGTTATTTCAATAATGTTGCCATAGCTGCCAAACAATTAAAAGAAAAATTAAAGCAAGAAAAAATACTAATCGTTGATTGGGTAAGTACGCTATAAGATTACTAATTTTCCAAAGGCTAGTTTGAGTTGAATGGATTAACAGAGTTTTATGTAGAAGCCATCTCAGAACTGACCACCTTGATATAAGTAGGTTGGTTGTTTGAATGTTGCTTAATGTCGCATCAGTTTGAGTTGAATGGAGTTTTATGTAGAAGCCATCTCAGAACTGACTGCCTTGATATAAGTAGGTCGGTTGTTTAAATGTTGTTTAACGTCGCATCAGCAATTTTTCAGCTATACACGACAAGAACTATTTATTAATCTCTATGGATTAATCTATGAACAAGTTCATGTATGCACATGAAGTGTGAGTGTGTTTTATGGTCTGCCTTGTACTGGCACACATTCAGGGCGACTTTAACGTGCTAGTTCACAGAGTCAGTATGCTGCGATAAGCTTACCACTCACCCAGTCACATTATACTGATACCAGGTAAATCAATAAAGGCAAACGGCAAGAAAAATTTACTTTCCTACATGCAGTCTGAGTGGTACTCAAACTCACAGCGTTGAGAGACTCTGGATTTGTAGACTGACGTCTTATCCATTATGCCACCATGGCCTTGATCTAAGTGAAAAAACACTACTCTAGTCTCTGAATATACAGTAGATTCTTCTTAATTATGGCTTTACCATTTTGTCTGCCACAATTCTGGAAAACTTAAAACAAATCTAATGAATCTTCAAAACAACAATTTTTGGGTGGATTAGCTGTGCCATTGGATATTCATATTTTGATTAGTCACATGGTTAGGGATTTCCCAGTTAGGGTTTGCTTTGGGGGGACACTATTTGAAATGGCATCCCATTTCAGTTATAATTTGATGCATGTAGGTTTATTGCAAATTTTGGGTTAATTGTTTAAGTTTTATATTACTAAGCTTAGCTGTTAGATTTCACTATAAGTAACATGTATTCCTAGTACTTTGATTATCATTTAATGGAATTGTTTGTTTGTAGGATGTTCACCATGGCAACTCAACACAGCAGCAGTTTTATGATGATCCTAACGTGTTGTACATATCCATACATCGTCATGACAGTGGTAACTTCTTCCCTGGAACTGGGTCCCCTGAAGAATGTGGTGCTGATGCAGGTCTCGGGTTTAATGTCAACATAGCATTTGGTGGTACACTAGCGCCACCTATGGGAGATGCAGAGTATTTAGCAGCATTTAGGTATGTGTCTCATAAAAGAGTGATGACAGGTCCCAGTTTCACAATCATTCCTTAACTGGGATTTTCCTTAAACGAAATTGGTCAGGTTTAAATTGTAATAATTTTGTTAATTTGTAAGATATTCAGGAATTTATGGTGTCATTTTGAAAATCAATTCCATCTTAAAACGTCTGTAGTAGTTTTGGCAAAAATATTATTAGACGTCCTGGCTTAGAATATAAAATACCATTATACCAGTCACTTAACTAAACTTGGTATACATGATAACCAGGATATGACATTATGTGTATCAAAATTGGAGGTAACTCTATGCGAATTTCTTATAATGGGTTTCGCCACTGTACCATGTACCTCTTAACATTTGTTTGGAAAGTTTTGGAAAACATTAATGTCACATATTCCCGGAATAACTGCCAATTTTGCGGGAAACGTCATCTTTCACGATTCCATTCTCATTGGAAATAAGTATTCCGCACAAACATTAGCGTGTATCACTTGGTACAGGGGCGAACTCCATTATGCCACTTTGAAATTTAATAGTAGTTTTTGCGATCATTACCAACAGTTTATTTGCAAAAATGTAAATGGGGTATTTTGCACTGCCTAGCAGTGCTCTTGTTGACCAAATTTTACTTAAGTTTTGTTTCTGTTTCAGAAAGATTTTAATGCCAACAGTTTATTGGCAAAAATGTAAATGGGGTTTTTTTGCACCCCTAATGGTGCTCTTGTTAACCAAATTTTATTTAAGTTTTGTTTCTGTTTCAGAACGATTGTAATGCCAATAGCTAGAGATTTTCGACCAGATATTATTTTAGTGTCATCTGGATTTGATGCGGCAAATGGACATCCGGCACCACTTGGTGGTTACAAAGTCTCACCAGCATGTAAGTAATATCCATACTCTGTGTCATTATTATCCACGCCTTTTGAAGAAAGAAGGGGAAATTAAATTAAGTTTCTGTCCGTCCATCTCGTCTGCAAATTCTTCAAAAACTATGAATCACTATTTCATTAAACATGGTGTAAAGCATCGACATAAATAGGAGATGCACATATCATTAACCTGAGTTGGTTTGCTCATTTTGTTGGGAGTTATTGCCCTTTGAACATGAGTGCAATCACAAAAAAGAACCTGCTGGAAGGGGATACTGATTCACTGAATTTAATTGTTTTGGTTGTGTTCATCAGATTTTCAAATTTTGGTAGTATCAATAAAACAAGACCCCCCTCTCTCTCTCAATTATGTACTTCTTTTCAAGTATTACATTCTGACCTGCTCTCTTTTTTGTGTTCCACCAGGACAAAATAATAACAAAAGTCAATTGACACGAACATGTTTTTGAAAATGAATTTACCTATTTATACCAAATATTCAGCTCTAGTCAATGAATAATATTGGGAAAGTTTAAAGTCTTGAAATAGTTTTTGCGAGAGAATCCCAGAATTTAGTATCTGTGTGCAGAAAAGATTCATATAATAACAAATGTGTAATATTTATAAATTTAGGTTACGGTCACATGACATGTGAGTTGATGTCGTTAGCTGGTGGGAAGGTGGTTCTGGCTTTGGAAGGAGGTTACGACTTAACATCGATATGTGATGCATCAGAAATGTGCATCATGGCACTTCTTGGTGATGAAGTAAGTAAACACACACAACACACACACACACACACACACACAAAGAGAGCTAGCCAGTCAGGTGTCAACTCCAAAACTGAGGCTTATTTTGATTTGTAGACTTATTTGTAGACTTATGCTTTAACCACTTGGCCACTGCAACCATATTATAGATTTGGTGCATGCTATACTAAGTTTGTTCTTATTCTATAATAAGGATATGGCTGGCCTAAGCTTGTCAAGGTTCTCAAAGAAGTTTATGCTGTTACTACAGTATTGTTGATAACTATATGATGTCTCTGTATCCAAAATTATCTTTGATATATTTGATGTCCAATATTTCTTTCGTTTTAAATTTTGATTACATTGTGGTTTTTGTAGCTAGCTAAGCAGAAGGTGCTTACCATTTCAGAGCACTCAACCTCACTTCTCTGGTGGAAGTTCATATATCAGTTTTTACTTTGCTTTTGGATTTTGGTTTTAACATGGACCTGCATGTTTGTGTCTGACTTTAGTATTGTGATTTGAACACGAACCTGTATGTTTGTGGTTAACTTTTTGGATTTTCATCAGAACATAGGCCAGAATGTTTGTGGTTGACATTTGAGACTTTGATTTGAATATGGGCCAACCAGTATGTTTGTAGTTGACTTTTGAGATTGTGATTTGAACATGGACCTGTATGTTTTTGTTTGACTTTAGAACTGTAATTTGTCATTGAAGCATACAAAAATACTATTAACTTAATTGTAATTGTTAAAGATCTTGATGTACATTAAATGTTCTACTGAATGTTGTTTGATCGTTTACAGTTACCTTCAGTGAAGGAGGAGGAGTTATGTAGGTCGCCATGCCAACCAGCGTTAGAAGCATTTCAGTGTACCATTAAAGCACAAGGTAGGACATATTAATTAATAAAGTAAACAGGATTTTTTGGGGCCGTTTGGTTGTCAGGTGTTTTGTTCATCTGACCCTTCTTCTAAAATAAATCTGCACTAAAATTAAGTACAAGTGACTCAATAAATACATACAAGAGAAAAAAACACAGATCTATGTACTCTTCCATTTTTATGTGAAAAATTTCTTTGAAGAGTGACAAATTTTGTTATACGGTTTCAGAACAGCAATGACTATTTAATTTCACAATGTATGAATTTATCTTCATTTTAATGCTAACTGTCATGTGGGTTTATGTACCCAGGCAGGGTCTATAAACTCTGGTTGACATAAGTGAAATATTTTTGACCAGGATGTAAAAACACCATTACTCAACTCAGTATGAACCCTGGTTAGTTTATATAATCACTCTGTGAGGAATTTTTTTTTTTAAAAATAACACATATGTCATACAATCTCTGAGCAATATTGGCACACACCCTTTCCCCTCCAAGCAACTGAAATCTGTATTAAAGTCAATATCAAAGTTTTAGTGTACATATTTTGTTGTATACAATTTCAGAGCAACATTGGCCAGTTTTACAGAGGTATGCAGGAACTATTGGTTATTCTCTGATAGAGGCACAAAAACGAGAAATGGAGGAAGCAGACACTGTCTCCGCATTAGCATCATTATCCATGGTCGCAGCTAAGAGAAGGTATTTCAGTTTACATAACAGTTGGGTTTCAGCAACTTCTAGAAATACAACCAATCCTGTCTATAAAGGTCACCAGTTAAAGTGGCCTTTATGGACAGGTGGCCTTTATATTCAGGCTCAAATGATATGAAGAAAGAACAATTGGGATATACTTCTACTTGCCTTTATAAGCAGTTGACCCTGATATAGAGGTGGCCCTTAAGGCAGGCTTTTATTGGTTCCCTTGGATGCCTTTTATAGACAGATTTGACTGTATTAGACAATTTAATATAAGTTGTTGCTTCCTCATCTGGCACTCAGCATTAGAAGGAAATAGGATCAACTGGTTCACCTCGTGTCAGTATACTGTGACCAGAGGAGTGGTAAGCAAAGTCACCCTGAGTGCAAGCTGGTAAAAGGCAGATCACAAAATCACTCTCACATCTCATACATATATGACCTTGTTAAAAAAACTTTGAAAACTGGCAAATTAAGTTAAAACACATGAACTTCCACCAAGGAAGTGAGACTGGGTGCTCTGGAAGATTTTTAAAATCAAGCAATGTGTTATCTGAATTTTTACCTGCCATCTCAATTACGGGGATATTTACAATGTACTTGTAGATAATTAACTAATTCTGGCTTGTTTCAATTTACAGTAGCTCTGTTGAGCAGGAATCTGAACCAATGGAGGAAGAATCGTAACCATAGTAACATAAAGACTTCAATGTTGTCTAGGTAACAAGCCCACAGTATCAAGACCCACCTAACCATTTTTGTGAAGCGTAGTCACAAGTTCAGATTCAGCATTTAGATGTTGTATCAAAACATGTTAATGGTCTGGAATGTGTTATCTATAAAAGAAGGCAGCAGCTAACAGCAATCACTAGTTTTCAGACATATATAGTCTGGAAAAATGCTCCTGCAATCGGCAGAACTTACGTAGAATCCAAGACTATAAAACATATGAATGACATTGAAAACTGGCAGTTGAAGTGGTTCAGAAGGTCAACAGACTGCAGTGCTGTTTTCCACAGTTTTTGGAGATGTGATAAGAGAGATGTATATATTTATACTGGAGAGTGAAAACATTCAGAGAGAAAGAATGACGAACAGTATATTAACTGGTGCAAATTTGGTGTCTGTGATAGTGTAATAGATGTCCGCTGTCGTGTAGACCTTGTCGTCGTCGTCGTTGGTTTGGTAGCGATACCCGTTGATATTTATAGTATGTTGTGAATATATAGCAACGTTTGATATTAGATATCGTGCTCAAATTACAAGATGTATATTTATAGTACGAGGCATAGACCAAAATATTGTACATTATATCGTTTTGAAATACCACCACCTCCGGAGAACATAAACCCTGGTCACATGACATGAAATGTATGTGTGATAACGGGATATTGACAAACATATACGTATATATAAATATTTATATATATGTGTGTAGCTTGTAATAATAGGTCACATGACTTGGCAGGATATTTATTTATTTTTGTGTTTTATTTGACAATTGTTAAATGTGTAGCATTTGTTTAAAGAAAATAAATATCATGTGATTATTTTATCATCATGTGACAAAAGTCGAAGGAAGGAATTTTTTCGTCGAAGATCTGAGATTTATCGTCTTATTTAAAGAATGAATTGTTGATATTTTGTATGTGTTATTTATCATATATAAAGATTAAAATTTTTTGGTAAATGAAAAAGTTGTTAGCATTGATAAAAAATTTTAAGTGTAAAAAAGTATATTTGTCAAGTGCTTTTATTGTTTATTTTTATTGACATTGGACTTCGCTTGTTTGTTTCTGCATAAGCTACTTGTATATATACACACAATATAGTAATATATATATATGTGAAATAAAATTGTTTGTTAGTCCGTCAGTCAGTCAGCCAGTCTTAAAGTGTGTGGTCTTTTTTTGTAATTTTATTGTTAAAAACAGCTTTGTTTCAAGTGATGTTTATTATTATTGAAACTGTTTTGGGGAACAAATAATCTTTTATTTAGATTTGACGTTCCAGATTCAGTATTTTGAGATAAAAATTAATTAGATGTTTTATGATTAAATCTAATGTTGATTTTCATTTTTTTTTTTTTTTTTTTTTTTTTTTAGAAAATTGTATATGTATTCATAAAACATTTCATCACTTTTTTTCATTCATTTTTAATTCTAATTGTGATAGGTTTTTTGTCATTCAAGTCCATAATTACCTGAAGTTCTAGCTTTTGTTTTTCAAACATTTATTTTCTGTCCTCAAATTTTTCACGATTTACGATTCAAGGTTCATCTTGTGAAAATTTCAGCCATTTGATGCTTCACGATTCATGATTCATGGTTCATCTTGTGATAATTTCAGCCAGTGTTGGCATGGTGACAATAATTGTTGTCTTTGCTGTCATGGTGATGAAATTGTTAGCTTTGTTGGCATGGTGACAAAAATTATTATCTTTGTTGGCATGGTGATGGAATTGTTGTGTAAAGTTCAGACATAATTGCACCAGAAAAGGCTTTTTTTCCGTATTAATTTTTCAGTGAGGTTTTAATGTAATGTGTTTGTGGTCATAAATTTTTCTACAAGAAATGTAAAAACATGCATTTGTGATACTTTCAATATAAATATATGTATAACATGTTTCACAAAAAATTGTGTCTAGCTTGTTCTTGTTGATAATAATAATTTTTTAACAATAAACTTTGAAGTACAGATTTATCAATAATAAAATTTGACAAGTAGGATATTTTTAATTGTATATTGAAGAAGATTTTTTAATACAAGACTGGTCTCCCCATAAAATAATTTTTGATATTAGATTTAAATTATCACGTAATGGCTCATATAAATATTAGAGCTACTTATTTGGACAAAGATTATGGGAACCTGTCTAGTTATATTGATGTAAATAAAATGAGTCAGGGGTTCAAAGGTCATGACCCTAATGAGGCTTCAGTTATGTCAAAGCAATGTCTGTGGTGTGGTTTGTTTTATATATATGTACTGGCAAGGTAATGTCAATATATAAGGAGATATGATTTTAAAGTGTGTTATATAGTCAGTTATATAAGCTTGATGTTAAGGGACCATAGAAACGTTGATTTCCATCTTGATTGTCTCCCCTTACCCCCTAATCCCCTTGTCCCCTTCCCCTCAGCCTTCCCTGTTTCTTAACCCATCAGTATTACTCGAGCCACAAATGTGCTTTAAAAATTTTTGTAATATTTTAAAAACCTGAAATAGCCTGATTGTCAAAGGGTTTCTCTGTAAATTGTATGGTTTTTTTTACCCAATTTACGATGTTTACTATTCGGAGAGAACGTATTTAGTTGTGAAGGTCTGGCATATTTTTATGGACCTAGTTGGACAAGTGGTCCAAAGTACAATGTTTCAGGTCACAGTGACTAGACGTTTGGGTTTTGATCCCACTTTGGCAGATACTAGTGTGATGTCTGTTCAGTAACAAAAGGCATTTGGGTTTCCTGGGCCATTCCAGAACTGACCACCTCGACAGAAGTGAAAGTATCTTCGGCTTTAGCCTAATACGTCACATCTTTTTAGTTCACTCAGACCTTGTAAAGTTCCTTGAAGTTTGTCGGCCTTAACTTGTTTCAGAGACTATTGGACCACTCCACTCCACAAAAATGTGATTTATGTAATTTTACTTCATATGACATCAACAGAACAAAATGTTGTAGAAAGAAAAACTAATTTACTGGTACATTTATATGTGTAGATAGAAAAAAGGCTGTGAAAGTTTACTATGTTTTTTTCTGACAAATTGTTTTTTTTTACAAAAGGAGAGGAGATACAAAAAAAAAAAAAAGAAAACTGATGCGTGAAGCCTCAAAGGCCAAAGTTTGGATGGAAAGAACTTTGAAGTCGGCTATACTAAATTAGCGATTATCAGCAACCGAGACAGTTTTGTTTGGCCCAGGTAAAAATAGAGCTAATGAAAGAAAATCAACATATCAATTTCATGAGTATAAACAGTTCTAAAGAGTTCTCTCCCTTGTCACCAAGAAAAGCAATAAGACAGGCAATTCAGATTTAACATATGTTGTTGTTGTTCTTGTTGTGGAGTTGAGATTAAAATGATTTTGTTCAAGTTTGAAGAAAGGATATTTTAATTGTTAAAGTTTGAAACAATATATATTTGATTGCTTAATCTATAAAGATGAATTTTATACAGATATTTGTGCACTTATATAAATGATTTTTCTTGACTAGTTGAGGGTCAAAAAGTGTATGTCTGATGTACATTCTATGTCATCGGATTGTATTTTGCAGTATACTCTTAACGTTTTTGAAGTTTTTTGGTCGTTTTAATAAACAATTTTAAAAGTATTTTAAAATATTCCTTTTTTTGGGATGATATTCTTTATATTTTAAATTTGTGAAATTAGAAGATTTTGATGTTGTAATAATGTTGTATTCATTTGTGTGAATCATGTTTTTGTCATACAAATACTTTGGAAAAGAATAATCACTTAAAATCTACTTTGATATGATGTCTTATTCACTTAGTTTTATGGAACCTTGTTTGTTTTATTTCTTACTTCTCGCTAGGGCACAATTTCCTTGCCTTTGCAACCTTTGCCAAAATTTTATTGCTAGATTTTATCATGTAAACAGCAAAAATTACCTCAGTTGCTTCACAGTATTAGATATACACCCCAACAAACTTAGTTTGAGGGGATATAAAGTAACCCCCATGTCTTTCCATCTCTGTCCATCTGTTTCTTCATTAGTCTTCTATAAAACCATGTCCGCTTGATCTAGGGATGGTATTTGACCAAGCTTGGCACAAATTTATACCAACATGAGACGATGTTTCACACACTACAGTAAGGAGTGTTGATTGAAGATAAAGGTTACAGTCAGTGTTATGGCAGGACTAGAGCGTTGGTCACAGTCAAGGTCACAAGATCGTATTTTAGGGCAGAAGTATTTGGTTTTTAAGAGACAAGTTCATTTTTAAAAATTCAGTGTTGTCTTCCCAGTATATAGTGCCCAAATCTGTAAGAGTTTTCTTCAGATTCAAGTACCCACCTGGCTTTGAAAAATCCTCCATTTCTAGGAGAACCTGAGTTGATTTATCATAAGTCATTAGACCATTGATAAAAAGATAACTTTGATAATATGGATACAGTTTTCAAAACATTAAAAAAAATTATCAAAATTTTCAATTTCTCCATTTAGCAATTGTAAGTCATTTATTGATACATTAAATATGTGACAGATTTTCACCAGAATGGGAGTATTATTTACACACATAATGTACTAAGGGAGATAACTCATATGTTTTTAATTGGACCAGAAAATATTCTAAGGGCGATAACTATTATTGACATGCATTTAAAAGAACAGACTACTACTAAAACTAGTACTGAAGATGTTACTTTGACCATTGGTCACTAAAATATGGAGGGTTTTACAATTTTATGATGTTATGTTTGAATATTCATTAACTCCTATATAATAATGGAATGATCCAAAATAAATGAAATGGATCAGTCCCATCTTTGTTTTTTGGGGGTTAAAGCATTTATTAATAACAGTGATTATACTGGTTTCTAGTCACTTTTTGTTACTTTATTAGGTCTACCCCAAGTTTCCCAACCATTCCCGAAGGAGAATTTCAGATTTTATCAAATTTTTTGCAATATTATTTTTTTAAAACAATTGTAAAATTTCAACTTCATAAAATGTAAAATTTGGACTTAAAATGTCCATATAGGAATATATTATTTTCTGTGGCATGTGTTTCCAAACTGAAAATTTCCTCTTTTTTCAGATTTTATCAAAATTTTTTTGCAATATTTGTTCTATAACATTTGGAAAATTAAGCTACATAATATGTCCATATATAAGTATTTTCTTTGACATTTAAAAAAAAAATTAAAATTTGGATATTAAAAAACATAATCAAAAAAATCTGAATTACTTATACAGAATGAAAAAGTGTTGTTTCAATTATATCATGGTAGTAAATTCTGGAGTGTAGAGAAAACCAGAGTGCCCAAGAAATACCTGCAGTAAACTAATAATAATATTGCCCAAATGGGATTTGAATGTATTGGTAGAGAGGTCCTGTGTTTTGTCAACCAATAAACTTAGACCATGAAATGTGCTGATTTCTGTCAGCCAGTAAACATGGGCTCAGTGAGAGCTGCTGTGTTTTATCACCCATAGTTTTAGACCATTCTGCCCCCACCCCACCATCCATCTCCAGATTTAAGTTAAGGAACATCTTTATTGTGGAATGATTGTGAAACTTAGGGTATTGGTTTTAATCAGCTCTTTCTGTCCTTGTTTTGTTAAAACACCCTAGTTATTGTTATTTAAAAATTTTATCGATAAAAAATTTTTTATAGCGACCTGTAAGTTATTGTTTATTATGATTTAGTTCTTAATGGAAAAAAGTATGTTATAAAATATCTTTATTTCTCATGCATAGAACCATACTGTAAACATGGTTATTTTCGTGTGGTGGAAATTTTCATCATTTTTGCGAATTGTCAATTTTTTTTAATTCCCCTTACCAATTAAGACAAGACATTGTTATCGACACAAGAATGGGTAAAATTCGCGAAAAATAACCTCTCTTGCGAAATTCCAGCTATATCATTTTGCCAAAATCTCCACTTACAAACAAAAACAATGTTTACAGTATCATTGTTTTTAAATGCTGTACTTTACTGCAGTAGATGTTGTGCTTTTGATTTTGTCTGTACTGTAGGGTAAAACTTGTGAAACATGATTTAAATTGTTTCTGAGAAACAACTATTATTATGAATTTCAGCTTGCCTTCGTTTTCTTACCTGTTATAAGAATTTATCTGGATCACATCATTTTAACTGCCTTTGAATCAATCGTGAAATCAATGAAATTTTCAAAGCATTTAAAACTGTATAAGAAGAAACATAAGCCAGGAAAAACATTCACGATTTACGGGGTGACTCTTGTACTGCCAATTTATCTTCTCAGTGAAAATTTCTTATTCTCCTCTAACTCTTTCCCTTACTCTGTGAAATTTTTTACAGCAAAATAGTTTAGAAAAACCAAAAAACGCAAAAGTTTCCTACCCTGATGTTTCTTCTTAAACAGTATTTCAAATTTCATGTAAGCCAAACACTGGTTCTTTCCTTTTTCCCTTTCTCTATTCAAAAACATTGTTCTTATTTTCATTCACTGTTAGTCAACTCTGGAACTGTTAAGATCTCCTGCACAAAATACTCTCTCTCTCTCTCTCTCTCTCTCTCTCAAATGTTTCAATTTTCATGTGACACGTTTAATTTTAGAAGTTTAAGAAAAATGAAATTTAGATATTGTGTACATATGTTTAGACTCTCTGTGAGTTGCCAAAGCATTATTGATTATTTAGTACACTGTATGTATGTAAATATAAACAGTCATAAGTATAATATTTATATATAAAATATGTACATGTATGTTTGGTAATGTACAACCCTTGTTTACACTTATCTCCCCTGATCTGGTTTTAATTTCTAAATAGCACATTGAAGAAACGGGTTCAATCGCTGGCAATCTGATTTTAAAATTCTAAATAGCACATTGAAGAAACGGTTTCAATCGCTGGTAGTCTGATTTTAAATTCTAAATAGTACATTGAAGAAACGGGTTCAATCGCTGGCAATCTGGTTTTAAACTCTAAATAGTACATTGATGAAACGGTTTCAATCGCTGGCAATCTGGTTTTAATTTTTCGAAACAGTTTCAGTTTCTAGCAATCTGGTTTTAATTTCTAAATAGCACATTGAAGAAACTGTTTCATTTTTTACAAATTTTTTAAATCGGCATTGTATATGTATTTTTCAAGAAATAAATCACAAAAAAGTACAAATATGAATTTTTCAAGATTAAAAAAAATTAAGAGTACTTAAAAAACAATACTAGTAATTGTCAGCTGTGGTTAGAAATATAATGGACTCCTAGTTAGTATTTCTGATAGTAAAATTGAAATCTATTCTTTATGGATATTTAAATGATTTTAAAATGCACACAATAAGACAATTGCTGTACAATTAAGACTGGTAAAATTGTAATTTAGTGCTGTAAAATTAAAACTGGTATAATATGTAATTTGAAATTTTTAAAATGAAACAGTAAGAGATAGTTTTATTTCTGGGAGATTTTACAAAATGGATATTGCATTTACTGAACTTAGACAATTTTTGCATTTATGTTTGTAGATAAATCAGTGGTCACAACATATCATTTCCAGATGCCCAACACCCATTTCACTTTCACCCAAGGTTTCCATTTTTGGTAGTAAATTTGCGCAAAAAATAATTTCAAAAGGACTGTTTTCACAGATTTCAGAAATTAGGCCATCGGGTTTTGGACTTATGTTTTTTATTTGAAATTTTGGAATCCTAGTATCATCATAAAATCTGTAAAGTAATTTCCATTTTTCACAGGTATATTTTGTAATATATCCTCTGAATCCCTTGGTTTTAAACACAAATATGTATACCTTTCTGTGGTGTATTCAAATTGAAATTTGCATATCCCTAGTGAACTGATAATTTCACAATGCCTTAATTATGTGTATTGTTAATTTTGCAGTGAGTATATAAATGTGAGTTTGTAGTCTCATATTAACCTGTTCACAAATATTTTTTGCATATAAAATATGTCACCATTTTACAGTTTATTATGTAGCTTCATATAATATTTTCCCATTTCATGACCTATGATTATCGTCATGTCATTATTTGTTTTATGTAAGTCCAGTTTCATTTTCCATGCACAGACATTGTTAATTTTTTTTTCATCAGTCTGCTTTTAACTTTCCATAAATTGTTATAAATATTTTTCTATTTGTCTAGTATGTCTCTCCATACTTTGATATATTTGTACTATAGCTCTCCATTTTTTTATTTGTTTTATCTGTCTAATATCACCTTTCTTAATGACTCTCCATACTTTGTTTCAATCTAGTATGACGCTTTGTTCATTTCATCAGTCTAGTATGACTCTCCATACTTTGTTTCAATCTAGTATGACACTTTGTGCATTGTTTTGAATATTTATTTCAGTTTAGTATAACTCTCCATACATTGTTTCAATCCAGTATGTCGCTTCATACATTGTTTGAAATATTTTTTCATCAGTCTAGTATGGCTCTTCATACATTTTTTCAATCTAGTACAAAGCATCATTCATTGTTTAAAAAAATTATTTCATCTGTCTAGTATGACTCTCCATACTTTTTCAATCTAGTATGACGCTTTATTCATTGTTTTAAATATTTTTCATCAGTCTAGTATGGCTCTTCATACTTTGTTTCAATCTAGTATGACACTTAATTATTGTTTAAAATATTTTTCGTATGACATGTATGACTCTCCATACTTTTTCTAATTTAGTATGACACTGTGCCTAGTTTTAAATATTTTTTCATTGGTCTTGTATGACTCTCCATACATTGTTAAAATATTTTTTCATCTGTCTAGAATGACTCTCCATACATTATTAAGTATTTTTTTCATCATCGTCATTTATTTATGTCTAGTATGACTCTCCATACATAGTTTATTATTATTTTTCATTAGCAGTTTTGTTAAGTTGTAGTCTTTGCTGTATTTGTACACATAAGCTAATGTCAAATCACTAGCTCTTTGTACAGAATCTTGTCCAGTAAAATTTTGTTGTTTACAATAGTTTGTGTTTATTTTTATTTAAAAAAGAATGGATTCTTATAGTTCGCTCACGACCTGATGGCAGACTGAAAGCAAATACACCATAAGCAGGAGAAGCAGGTATATTGCTGCATAGAAAAATAAATTTGACAATAGAAAAATTGAAGTCATCACGTTTGTCATAAAGATTCAAATGCAGCCTTTCTTGTGCGTCATAATTCAGGTATAAGTCTAAATATGAGTCAAACTTGAGGACTCAGTGGTGTCTTTTATTTCAAGCTCACTAGGATAGATGACATTCACATAGTCTCCAAATTTAGGATTTTTAAGAGACAGAATGTCATGTTTTGGAGCACCAGGCATTGTCTCCCTGATTGAGGTTAACATGTTTAACTCGACAGTTTCAAAGATTTTACCCTTCTTAGCTTTGTGATTTGGACATGGAATGATATGTTTGGTTTTTTTTCATTATCTGTTAACTGTAATGGGCATTCAGTATATAAACATCGTCTTATAAAGCTATGGTTCTGAAAGCAAAAAACTGAATTTCCAAATTTCCAAGTCTCTATATAAAAAAGCAGTGCAGTTTGTACGTAAAATACTAGTAGTAATAGCAGTGGTAAAATAGCTGCATACAGAAAGGAACACCATAAAGAAAAACAAACTGATAAAAAGTGGCTACAGTACTACTGAAAAGTCCCGACATTTGCTGAATTAATATTTTTCTGTAAATATTTGACGGCATAATGACCATTTTGATATATAAATGAAGGTCATGGTTCAAAGGTTAAGGTATGTATGTTAAATTATAGTATGTATTGGCATAACGATTATTTTGATTTATGAATGAAGGACATGGGTTCAAAGGTGAAGGTCACAGATGCCAACTAATACTGAAATGATTAATTATCTGTTGAATTATGTATATGGCATGTATATTAAATATTGTTCACCCTTCAAAGACATTTCTCGCATAGCGATTGGTTAACTTGCCGGGGTACATGGAACAATGTTCGGAAATCTGCCGGGGTACATGGACGCACGCGACATTTAGCGGTAAAAGGGAAGTAACTCTTACAACGCTAACGTCTAGTTATAGTAAACAAACATGGCGACAGCGTACGCAAGTCACACAAAATACGAAATGGAAGTTAAAAAGATCCAACTGGTTACGCTTTGAATGGTGACAAAAACGTTATACAGGGTTTTGGCAGGTTACACAGCCCCATGTACCCCGTCAAAGATGAATGTACCCTTCGCCTGCGGCTCAGGATTCACAAATCTTTGACGGGGTACATGAGGCTGTGTAACCTGCCAAAACCCTGTATAACTTATATTGTCACCCTTCAAAGAAATTTCTCGCATAGCGATTGGTTAACTTGCCGGGGTACATGGAACTATGTTCGGAAATCTGCCGGAGTATATGAACGCACGCGACGTTTAGCGGTAAAAGGGAAGTAACTCGTACATCGCTGACGTCTAGTTACAGTAAACAAACATGGCGGCGACGTACGCAAGTCACACAAAATACGAAATGGATGTTAAAAAGATCCTACTGGTTACGCTTTGTATGTATATTAAAATTATGTAGGTATTGGCCTTCTGACCGTTTCATATTCAACTGTATGAATGAAGGTCAAGGTGATGCAAACGGATGCTAAATGGATATTTATCTGAAAAGCTATCAATGTTTTGTTATGGTATGTGTTAGAATATTGTATGTATTGGCAAAACGATCATTTTGATATATGAATGAAGTTTATTGGATCAAAGATCAATATTACAGATGAAACAAATACTGAAAGGGTAAGTCACCCGAAAACTATACATTTTTTGTATTGGCATGTAAAATATTGTAGGTATTAATAGAAGATAAATCAGATATATAAATGAAGGTCAAAGGTTCAAAATACAATATTAGAGATGCAAATACATTTGCAGATTTGTATTTACTATTTTAGCTATTTATATACTACAGCTAGACCTTAGATATTTTAGTGATAGCATTCTTAGAACAAGTTACAGTATGATTAACTTGCAAAACTCTTTGCATATTGGCTCTAACTGCTGAATATTTGGACATTGCCACCATTTTCAATACATGTATCATGTTTCAAAAACTAATCATGGCGGTCTAAGGTATTGTCAAGTTGAAGCAAGACGAGTTTTACATTACGACAATTTATTTAGCCAGACATCCAGTGATAAAATTGAATTCATTTTATTTGTGACCTCTCCAAAAGCATGTACTGTCTGGTATGACGCTCAGCTCTTCTTTTGCTGAAACTGTAGCATCAATATTATGTTCTAAAGCAGGTTTTGCAGTGTATACAACAACTCATGCTTTTAGCTTAAACTGCTACTAGAATTTATTACGCGTGTGTGGATGAACAGTCAAGTCTCATTCTCTGTAACCAAACTGCCCTGCAAATCGCATAATAATTTTGCGGATTTTAAAATATCAATGGGTTAATATCACAAACCAAGAAAGAATTATCAACGTATTTTTAATACATCGATAGTGTTTCAAAAACTAATCAGGGCGGTCTAAAGTATTGTCAAGTTGAAGCAAGACGAGTTTTACCTCTCGAAAAATTATTAAGCCGGACCTCCAGTGATAACATTGGATTTATTTTATGTAAACACAAACAAGTTTATTGTGCACCAATGGGTACTATAATACCGTCTTATCGTATACGTGTATGCATGCCTTCGTGCGTTCGTCTATCAACTCCGCCTTCGTATATGCCCTTATCGGTGGGCTGTATACGTTAAATGCACTCTTCCATGTTTATAGACGCTATGCCAGTGTTGCTGACGGACTTTACACTATATCATTATTGCACTTGATAAACAGCATAATTCTTTAATTATTGACCATTAAGTTCAAGATAACAGTCACGCCAGTTTATGGATTAATATTGTCTAGTTAGACATTTATTTTCTCTTTTAATATGTTTCATGTTGTCAGTGCCAAACATTTTAACAATTAGATATAAAAAATATATGATGTATTCTATATATTTTTATATAAAATCATGAAAATGAAGCACAGAATTTATGTTTGTATTTTGTATAAACAATTTTTTTTGGAAATTCCCGTTTCTATTTTAGTACGGGTTTTCCGAAAATTTTATATATCAGGGTGGTTATTAAAAAAGAACTAGTTTAGTTTCAAGTTACAGCAGTAGTCCTACTCGGGTGCTTTTAAAAAAACTTATCTCCCTTTACTTACCAAAATTGTATTTATTTTCTCTTTTAGTATGTTTCATGTTGTAAGTGCCAAACAATTAGATATAAAAAATATATGATGTATACTAAAATATATTTTGATAAAAAATCATGAAAATAAAGCACAGAAAGTATATTTGTATTTTAAATTGTCTTTATTGTATACACAATTTTTTGGAAATCCCCGTTTCTATTTTAGTTCGGTTTTTCCGAAAATTTTATTTATCGGGGTGGTTATTAAAAAAAATGGAAAAAGCGTAAGTTTTAATTTATAAATGAGTGTAAAATAATAGAAAGAAACGTTTAAATCCATGTTGAATTTCTGGAATGATAATTAAGGTCCCTGAAACAAAAAACTCCTCCCAGTCACGTGATAACAGGGAATCCCCGTTTCTATGGGTTGTTGTCAAACAGGTGAGTCAAATTATATAAAATATCAATTTTATCGAATGTTTAAATATATGTGGTTTTTTTCGAATTCATATATTGTGCATTTGCATTATAAAAAGACAAGGATTTATGGCTATAATCTTTGTAATTCTCTTGTGTGTTTGATCAATTTCAATGGAATTATCTTTTAACAAGACCAGAGTCAATATGCATTAATATATACAAACCCTATTGAATAAGTTTAATACTAGTATAAACTTGAAAAATGTTGATATTTGTAATCCAAACTTCGATTTTAGTCCACATTGTCTCAAATGACGTAGTAAGACGCATTAAAAAATGCGTAATGACAACTGTTATACTCTATTTTAATTAAACAAAGGGGCATAAAAATAGAAATGTTTCTCTTTCTTTTAGTACTTGGTCTTACATAACGTCATATGATTAAGGGAAGTCCCGTTCTTGTTCCCTGTTGATAACAGGTAAGCCATTATGGTAAATTATATTTGTTTATAATTTCGTGAAAATAGAGAATAAAATTATATTGTATGACAAGTCTGTTTTGATTTAAATATAAACAACCTCTATTGAATAATTTTAATATAAACTTTTTAATTTATGGAAATCCCAGTTTCGGTTATTGTCCAGGTTTTCTCAAATATTCACTGATAAGGATGCATTAAAATGCGTAATCAAATATCAATCAAAACCAAACATACTAACCCATGTCCGAATCACAATCCAGAAGCGAAAAAAACTTTGGAACTGATAAATAAGTTAGACACGTGATCTTCCACCAGGAAAGTGAGGCCGGGTGCTCCGTAAGGACAAGCACCTCATGTTTAGCTAGCTACACCCGCCACGTGTGTAATTAAATTTATGTGAAAGGAACATGGAACTATGGAACGTCAAATATATCCAGGGCAATTCTGGACACAGAGACAAACTTATCAACAATACTGTGATGACGGCCATAAAACTTTTTCAGGGCCTAGATAATCCTAGGCTTGCAATATCCCCGGGTCAACAATTTATTTGCAAGCAGACTGCTCCGTTGTACAAAATCCCTGTAGTGGGAACAAGGTCTACCATAGCGTATTAATTGGGAAACAAATACACCATAAGCAGGAGAAGAAGTTATATTGCTGCATAAAAAAGGAAAGTTGGCATTAGAAAAATTGAAGTCAAGACGTACGTTTGTTATAAAGTTTTAAATGTAGCCTTTGGTTAATCAATACAATAATCAAAAATGCAATCGAAATGTTCCCCTTTCTTGTAGTAATTGACCTAACATAACAACCTTTTATTTGGGGTATACTAATTTCTGCTCACAGATGATAATAGGTTACCAATTTTCATATTAGATTTCTTAATCATTCAAATTTAGCATTACCCCTTTTTTCTCTCTGTTGATTAAATTAATGGAACAAATAATTCAATAATTATAAAAGAAACCGTCTTGTCGATGTTCAAATCAAAAACAAACATACAAATCCATGTCCGAGTCACAATCCAGAAGCAAAGTAAACACTTTCGAACTGACATGTTGGGTTAGACACGTGAATTCTCACCAGGGAAGTGAGGCCGGGTGCTCCGGAAGGGTAATCACCTTCTGTTTAGCTTACTACACCCGCCACGTGTGTAATTAAAATTGCGTGAAGAAAAGTGGAACTATGGAACGTCAAATATATCCAGGGCAATCCTGGACACAGAGACGTCAAACTTGTCAACAATACTGTGATGACGGCCATAAAACTTTTCGAGGGCCTTGATAAGCCTAGGCTTGCAATATCCCCAAGTCATCAATTTATTTGCAAGCAGACTATATCGTTGTACAAAGTCCCTGTAGTTTCATCCCTTAAGCGAAGTAAAAACAAACCTTGAGACCTTGCGCTCCTTCAAAGATAAGTTGATGTTCAATTTACATTTAAATCATCATAAAGTTTTATTTTTTGCTATATCTTACACTTAAGAAATAATCATCATTTAACCATGGTATATTTTTGAATAATCTACGGATAGTAGTTTACATGCAATTAAGGATTGAATGTCACTTTGAATGCTGTCATCGAGGTATGACTGCATCAGCTCACGTTCAAAGTAAGTGAATCGCGAAGCGATTCATGTTAACTTTGAACGTGAGCTGATGCAGTCATACCTCGATGACAGCATTCAAAGTGACATTCAATCCTTATGTTTACATTATTTTTACCCACAAAAGGTATTATTAATTTTCCGAAAGTCGGTGTATTAATGTGGTTGGAACATTTAAAGCGAGAAAACTCTTATTGTAGAACCATATAAAGAGAACAGCCATGTTGATTTGTCTCGTTGCTTGGCGATCGTAAAATATAGTTCCGTAAAACACATTTGAAAATTAAATTCGATTTCTCCTTTTTTCACTAAACAATAATCTGTTTGGTAAGATATTACCATGAATATAATTATTTAGTCGAATAACAAACAGTTGTTCATAATTTAAATGTGGTGTCCTCGGACTCACTAATTTTTTCACTTCGTATCTTTATAGGCCATGGGAAATGGACATTAATCATTAAAAAATTATTTTGATATAAAAAGACAACAAATATTGGTTTTTATTATTCTTTTTTATTTTTAAATCATTTTTTAAAATTGGTGCAGTATGACAAATTTCTACGTTTGTTACGGCTCGTAAAGAGCGTCCCTGCAGTCGCCGGATAGATTTATGAATGAACCCGCAGGAAATTATGAATGAATAAGTAGTCCCTTGGTGGTATGTATTCCTCCACTGTACATCGAAAGCGGATTGGCTGAAGATATTAACTGACGTATCGCTTTACACAGAGCGCGCGACACACTGCTGTCATCGAAAAATTAACGCAATGGTTCCAAAGAGATTCATATAAGGCAATGCATTTGTAATGTAAACATAAGAATATATCACAAGGTAACTAGTCCGATATACAACTGTGAATGTTAATTATTTCAATTCTAACATGGCGTAGTTAAAAATATGAAATGAACAATGTGAACTCTTTCTAGGGAAGTATATTGTACTTGTTTTGGGAACAGATACATTGAAACAATTCGGCCGTTGAGATTACCTCCATTGAAATAAACGATTTTATTAATGAAAATTACGACGTCAAAATAAAACCATTGCTCGCGACACATAGCATGGCGTATATATAGCAAAAAGCAAAGTCATTTAATTTTCGGGAACAGTGAATATAACAATCAACATGACAAAATAAATCAATGATACTAACAACGCAAGGTAATTTTTAGAGGACTTATTACGGGATGGACAAATAAAAAGTTTAAACCAAGTAAAACTTACGAATCACATATTATACCAGTGTTAATTTTACAGCACTGGGCGACCGTTTCGGAATGCAAGTGTGAAATCAAACGTTTCAAGGGGTTGAAAAATATTCAAAGGATAAAACTATATTTAACCAAGATTAGCTAAGGAAATACTATGTATGAAGGAGTATTCCTTAGTTTTCGAGGATGTACAGATTTACATTATCAAATTTAGACAGAATAAATTTGTGATACATTTTACAGTATTGCATACATCAATCTTTTCCATTTAGGTTTAAAAGATGAATTAAGTTGTAGTATGTGAAAATACCTCCTATAATTCCTATGGACATTGGTATATACTAGTTCAAACCCTTATTCAGCATATAATTTTCCACAACGAATATCTCTCCTACGAGGAATATGCTTTAAGTTAAAAAATATTTTATTTTATATAGGTTTTTTAAGATCGGCAAAGATATGAACATGGAGAGCAATGTTGTGTTTATTCTACGGTGCATATTGGCTGCTACTATTGTCGCTGTTCACAATTTTATCTTTAGAAATTTGGTCGGTACAGGTATGTACACTATAAAATATATTTCTCTTGCATAAGTCATAAGGTTATTAGCAAAATCAACACCATCTGTTTAAAATTATATAAGAAAATTGTGTTTTTACGATTGTCTTGTATGATAATATGAAACAGAAAGAAAAGATTATGGACTATGGAAAATGAGCTTAGAAAATGTTATGAACTTACCATCATCATTCTGAGGATTATTGTTGTTTTCATACATATACTTTTTTCGCAGTATTATTGGATATTGCAATCCTAGGCTTATCACGGACCTCAAAAAGTTTTATGGTCGTCATCTAGTTTGTTGGTGTTTTTATTTATACTTTGAAATTCAACGGAATATATAACCAATAAAATGTGCATGGAGAGTGTTATAACAAATTACAGATATTGCAAAAATATATCATGAACTTAATTTACTTCATGTTTTAAATAATTCAAGACAAACATACAGATTCATATCTTAATCACAATCCCAAAAGGAAAGTGAAAACTTTAAAAAATGGTAAATTAGTTACATAACTGAAATGTCACCAGGATATTGACATATGGTGTTTCGAAAGGTTTAGCTAGCTTTCAGTCATTCCTTCAAGTGATCTTTATAGACACGTTTGGCTGTACTGGTTTACTGTATGAAGTAATGCGAATCCCAAAGAGTTTCAGTAAGACCAGTTTTGATTGGCCAATCGACTGTGCTGTAATGTAAAGTGGCGGTGTTGTTACCTCATCTGAGTCAGAGATCATTTTGACATATAAATTAAGGTCATGGGTTCAAACATCACATATGCAAACAGGTTCTGAAATGGTTAATTATCTCAAAAACTATACACTTTTTTGTTTAGGCATATATATGAGAATATTGTTGGCATTGGACTTTTAATCAATTTGATATATAAATGAAGGTTATGTGTTCATAAGTCAAGGTCATAAAAGCAAATAAATACTAAAAATCTTAATTAATTAAAAAAAACTACAACATTTTTGTATAGGCATGTGTATTAGAATATTTTAGGTTTTGGCCTAAATATAATTTTAAAATATGAATGCAGGTCATGAGTTCAAAGGTCAAGGTCAAAAATGCAAATAAATACTGAAATGATTGATTATCATACAAACTTTAACCTTTTTGTACAGGCATGTATACTGAAATATTGTAGGTTTTGGCTTAACAATCATTTTGACATATGAATGAACGTCATGGGTTCAACGGTGAAGGTCACAGATGCAAACAAATTCTAAAATGAATAAATATCTCAACTAGAGGCTCCCAGGAGCCTGTATAGCTCACCTAGGTAGAGTTGTTGCAGAATGAAAATCAACAGATTGTCTAAAGTTTAAATAAATGCTTGAAATTTATTGCACAATATTTATTTCTATCACAAAATTTCAATATTATTTTCTTTCAAAAGTAAACCATATTTCAAAATTTTGATACAATACATACCAAGTATCATCGACTTTTCATGTATAATACCTGAGAAATGTTCCTTACCCAAAAACTGGTCAATGGACCATAAAGCCATAAGGCAGTCTGACTGATGTACTATGGTGGCCACCTTGGATAACATGTGAACATGGACACAATATTTCAAGTTGACCACAAAAGAACTATTGTCACAAAGTTTGGTTGCAATTGGCCAAGTGGTTTCACAGGAGTTGATTTTTAAATGCAGATGTTATTTTAAAATACCAAATGTAAAGACCCAATGACTATTGTGGCCGAGTTTGTTCCAATTGACTCGGTAGTTTCAGAGAAAAATATGTTTAAACGTATTTTCTCATAGGGTCCATGTTAAAATATGTTCTCCACTGACGGCCATCTTGAATTTTGTGTGGCCCTCAAAAACATCAATGTTGTAGGGGGCTACCCAAAGACTATTGTGGCCAAGTTTGGTTCCAATTGGCTTAGGGGTTTTAGAGAAAAAGATCTTTGAAATTGTTCCCATAGAGTCCAATGTTAATCTATGTTCCCTGTTTGCGGCCATTTTGGATCAGGTGCAGACTTAAAAAAACCACCAGTTTCAGAAGATACCATCTAAAGACTACAATGACCAAGTTTCGTTCCAATTGGCTCAGTAGTTTCAGAGAAAAATATCTTTGAACGTATTTTCCCATAAGGTCCGATGTTAAAATATGTTCTCCGCTGGCGGCCATCTTGGATTTGGTGCGGCCCTCAAAAATCCCAATGTTGAAGGGGGGCATTCAAAGACTATTGTGGCCAAGTTTGGTTCCCATTGGCTAAAGGGTTTTAGAAAAAAGATCTTTGATATTGTTCCCATAGGGCCCAATGTTAACCTATGTTCCCCGCTGGCCGCCAGCTTTGATCAGGTGCAGACTTAAAAAACACCAGTTTCAAAAGGTACCATCCAAGGACTACTGTGACCAAGTTTGGTTCCAATTGGCTCAGTAGTTTCAGAGAAAAATATCTTTGTTCGTATTTTCCCATAAGGTCCAATCTATGGTCCCAGCTGGCGGCCATCTTGGATTAGGTGCGGACACAATATTTAAAGTAGAACACCCAAGGACTGTTGTGACAAAGTTTGGTTGCAAATGGCCCAGCGGTTTCTGAGGAGTTGATCTTTAACGACGGACGGACGACGACGACGGACGCCAATTGATGGCAAAAGCTCACATTGCCTTTTAGGCCAGGTGAGCTAAAAACTGATAACTTTTTTGCATAGGAATATAAATTAAAATATTGTACCCATGGTCCTAATGATCATTTTGATATCACTTCCCTGGTGGAAGTTCACATGTCTTACATAACTTGTCAGTTCCAAAGTTTTTACTTTGCTTCTGGATTGTGGTTCGGACATAGATTAGTATGTTTGTTTTGACATGTATAATGAAGGTTGTGTGTTTCAAAATCACAGATGCAAACGAATACAGAAATGGTTGATTATTTAACAAAAACTATAGGTATTGACATAAAAATCAATTTGAGTAAAGCTTTTACCTCTGCTGTCACTTTTAAACTGTTTATAAATATACTGCAGCTAGATCTTAGATGTTTTTGTAAAATTAGTTCTTTTTTATTTATATTTAAGCTGTTTATAAACAATATACTGCAGCTAGAATTTAGATATTTCATACGTGGCATTCTAAGGGCAAGTTATAATTCATTTGCAAAAAACTTTGCATATAATTGGTTTCTTGATGAAATTTTTTTAGTACTATTTTCCGAAAAATAACATAATAAACTGTCGATATAGCCACAAATAACATTTCTTTTTTTATATTTGTTTTTTTTTTTTTGTTACTGCGTAAAATAAAGTCCGAAAACTGTTGAAAAACGCTGTTATCTCCCTTTGGTAGTAAAAGGGTCCAAAACCGGAAGTTACGTAGAAGGTATTATCCAAGTTATCTAGTAACTAAATCTTGTAGAGAGATCTGTATTTATTACCCAGATTTAACAGCAGTAACTTCTCATGTTTTATTTATTTATTTTAGTATTGAATATTTCAAATACCTACAGCAGAAAAAAATAAATAAAAAAATAAACATAATAAATAAATAAATAATTAAGAACTATATTTTTGTTTGCTCTAAATATGATATACTATTATTTATACTATTACAAAACATAATTTTACATTATTAATTTATTTATTCATTTATCCATTTATTTATTTATTTATATCTATTTATCAAAACGAAATTAATTAAATGAAGACACATTTTTTGTTTTGTACTTAAAATATGTATTATCATTGATATTTAATATCATTTTAAATATCTTTACATCTCTTTTTCATATATATATATATATATATATTTATTTATTTAATATTAATTTGTATATTAGAAACATTCAAAATTTTCGAGCACTTTTGACCGGAGTCTGTAGTCTGTCGCTTCTTTTCTTCTCTCTAGTACAGCTATTTTATCAATTGACCTCAAATTCATTTTAATTCATGTTTATTTCAGAAATTGTTCAATTTTATTCTTTTTTAAGTTAAAATCAATATATTATTATTATTATTATTGTTGTTATTATTATTATTGTTATTATTTACCCATGTAATTAATCAAAAGAATACGTTTTCAAGTAGGATTTTTTACGACGAAAATATCAAAATACAGGTTAAAAATAACTTCTTATTGTCTCTGAAATCAAATATTTCACCCCAGTATTTCTTGAATATGAAACGTTTGTAAACAATTTCCGAATTCTTATTAAAATCAATAGCTTTCTTTTCCCTATTCGCATTAGTTTACTAATAATAATGAAAATTGGAGTTTATGTCAGTGCGTAATATATTTTATCAAACATTTGTTTATGATTTCTCCGATGTAGTACTGATCAGATTTTCAATCCTCATTTTGTTAAATCTTCATGTTTGATTTAATTTCAGCGTTTCTTGATGAAATTAAAAATTATTATTATTATTATTATTATTTTACGCCTTATTTTTTAATTGGATGGAAAGAACTAATAACAAAATGTGAAACCAGTGGGATTATACCAGACTGACTAATGGCTAAATCAAAACTCGAGTGAATTTTTCATTTTTTCACAATTAATTAATATCGTTTAAAGTGTGATTTTCACCTAAAATACCAGTCATTTAGAGATTATCAATATACTACATCGGGAAACATCCTGTTTAGGAGTAGACATTTAACACCTGTGGACAACAGGGTTTACCTCACAATTTGATTTGCAACACAAATTGCCATGTGTGTATAAATCGTTATGAAATACCCGGTAAATGTTATTTGTCGTTTTTGATGGGTTCTGGAAAGATGTGTTTAAATAAATAAATGTTAAATTAGATAAGTTGATTTAAACAAGAGACATACAAGTGTCGATTTGTGTGAACATATGAACTGATGAAGTGACTGACTTACGGATAAAATCAATTTTGAATATTAAAATTTATTAAAATCTATGATTTTTGTATTTGACTGAATAGTCCAAGAGATCATGACTAAAATCCAGGTAAACGAGGCCAAAATTCTTGTAGGAAAATGTCCCTAGTTACTGAAAACCAATTTCTTACGCGTCAAATCGTTTTCGATTTTTAAATCAGAAACAGTTTTTGAAGAAAAGCCTCTGCAATGTTTAATTTTTGTAAAAATAAAAAATCCAGATTTTGAAGCATTTTGTGGCAACAACAACATGAAAATGTTCATTCTATCTTTCATTGTGGAAACGCGATAGATTAAAATGCAAAACATTTTGATAAGTTTCCGATTTTGTGTCAAAATTTTGAAATAAGCGATAAAACCGATGCTGTAAACTGCGTTTTGTAATGTTGGTGATGTATTGCAATCCGAAATTTTAAATGAAAATCTGGGACATTTTTAGCCATAGTAGGAATTCGTCAAAATAAAGTGTATCAAGAATGTTAAATAAAAAAACATAAAATTTTATTTACAAATAAAGACAGAAATGGTTATTTACATTTTCAAGACATTTCATAAATTTGATGACCGGTGACCTTGAACATTCTCACTTATTAATATCGTTGACTATTGATCCTCTGCTCTATTTACACATCATAAGATAAGCGTTAAATCAAATCACAAGGGCCTCTTGTTTTAACAATTGAATCGGGTGCGTTGCTTTAAGAAACAAACATGGATTAAGTAGCGACAACCAGAGAAATAAATGGCAACAGACACATACCACCGGAAGAAGTCGATACAATTTATTTTATTGAGAATCAAGATGACGATTAAAATAATTCGGATTGTAATGTCGGTGATGTATTGCTATCCGAAATTGTAAATAAAAATCTGGGACATTTTTCTGGTCAAAATGAAGTGTATCAAGAATGTTAAATAATTAAATAAAAAAATCATTAAATTTTATTTACAAATAAAAGTTAAAATTGTAATTTACATTTTCAAGACATTTCATAAGAAATAACCACACGTCCAGCTGTTTACACATCGATTTGACAGCTTGTACCAGTGATACAACTTCTCTTTATGCTTACCTGCCTAGGGCTACTAGCAACACTATTTTTACACCGTACATCACCACTGTAGTGCTAAGTTTTTTGTTTTTAAGACATTTACAAAAAAGCGAGACTAAACATTGAAAATGGACTTTAGCCAGAACCCATGTGAAATCAAATTTACAAATGTGTTTATTTCATTTTTCCATTCTTTGTGTATGCTTCAAGATACTAGAGCTATTTAAAATCTATAAGTCCTTAGATCTTTCATTTTTTATTTTAGTGTGCCAAAGCAAGAAGTATATTTACCCTTGGCTGTCACCGGTAAATCTCGATAGTTACATTGAAAAGCGTCATTATATACAAGAGTTCATCTTAAAGAAACTTTATTTATTCGACAATAACCAGGAGTCGCTGGTATCGATTATGGAGGAAGCCCAATCTTCACTGCCAAACTACAGAGGATTGGTTCTGCTTGTGAACGGTAAAATATTCTTCAAGAACTAGTACTGAACCTTTTTCCCATTTCATTTGTGGCTATAACGTGAACAATTTGGCAACTACAAACTTTGTTCCTCTAGCATTTCATGTCTGCAAAAAAATAATATTCATACGATATCTTCATCAATGTTTATTCGAAACATAATCGAAAAAATTGGACAGCAAATTCCAGAATTTGGTATCTTAATAGATACAGACACAAGTATTCGGAAAGCTATACACTTCAATAATTGTGTAAAAAAACCCAAATCTATTGTCTTGAGAAAGGATTGATTGTACCATTAAGTAAAATACAGAAACCCATGTACAAAACTGTTATTGTAATTAATGGATTTGAGGAATGCAGTTATGGATTAAATAGAAATTCCATTACCAAACTTATATTGAATTCAATGCACAAATTTCCAGTCTGGCTCAAATATGTAATTATATCTAAATCAAATAATCAATTGCGAAGACAACTACAACAACATGACTTTAAATTTCGAGAGATCAATGGTATGTTTGCCAAAGTATATAATTCATTATAAATCAAATCAATTTTATTTTCTGCTCCTTTGTTATATTTTACAGTTTATGACACATATAATCAAAAACAATATATACCAATGCATGTACAAATCTCATTCCTAGAGCACAAACTCAGTAGGCAAAAATTGTGTATAATTGTTAGAAATATACTATTGTCTAAATTTGCTGCTAGAAAAACTTTGAAATTCCTAAAGAATAAGGTATACTCTGTCATGCAAAGTACGTAATTCCTGAGCTAAATTTGGTAAAATATATTTTGAACATATTGACATTGGCAAATTAAGTGAATTATGTAAACGTCTACAGAGTGAGTGCGGGTATAAAGTATTCCATAGCAACATGTAATGAAAAACTTAGCATTTATGGAAAGTTTCATTACTATTGAAATTATTCCAATGTTATTACAATTACCAATCGTACCATCTTTTGTAAATATCTACGTCAATCCCTCTTTACTTCTTTTCTTTACAGAATGGACAAAAACATTTTGTGAACAGGTTTACGATGTTCCAGAAGAATTGAAATTTATATTTATGGGTGAGACTTTGTTTTTTATTCTTTGATTATTTATTATCTAGAAATTGAAACACAATTTGTCCTATCGTCCACAGAGAGCAATTAATACATGTAAGTGGTCATTATACAGAGGAACAAATCCCATAGCAATGCTATGCTTTGTATATAAAGAATAAATCAGTAGTCTCCGCTGTATTGAGATGTCTTACACGTGACCACACGCGGTGCGATATAATGCACATAGTGTTAATAAAAAACAAAAGGGGACCTTGGAAAATTCGATTCCAAGAAATATGACCATGAATTTGCTGATTTGTTATAAATAACGTGTTTGTATACGAAACTGTGAAATATCTTATTTAAAAATCCTCAAAAACTAAGGTATACTCCCTCATGCAAAGTATTTCCATAGCTGATTTTGGTAAAATATATTTTGGTCATTTGGGGTTCTTTTCAACATCTAGGGAAATGTTTTGGTTTCACAAGTTTGGTCCAAGCACTACGGATGAGGAATTGTAATTATCTAAAAAAAGGAGTGATACAGATCCCCTCGCCCCTTTCTCTTTGGGTCTGTTTACTTCATACAAGCCAAAACATTATATTTGGATTTTCATTGCCAAATTCGAATGCCAAAGCATGAAGTATTATTACCCTTGGCTGTCACCGGTAAATGTCGATCGTTACATTGAAAAGCGTCATTATATAGAAGAATTCATCTTAAAGAAACCTTATTTATTCGACAATAACCAGGAGTCGCTGGCATCGATAATGGAGGAAGCCCAATCTTCACTGCCAAAATACAGAGGATTGGTTCTGTTTGTGAACGGAAAATATTCTTCAAGATCTAGTACCGAACTTTTTTCCCATTTCATTTGTGGCTATAACATGAACAATTTGGCAACTACAAACTTCGTTCCTCTAGCATTTCATGTCTGCAAAAGAAATAATATTCAAACGATATCTTCATCAATGTTTATTCGAAACATAATCGGAAAAATTGGACAGCAAATTCCAGAATTTGGTATCTTGATAGATACAGACACAAGTATTCGAAAAGCTTTACACTTCAATAATTGTGTAAAAACCCCAATCTATTGTCTTGAGAAAGGAGTGATTGTACCATTAAGTAAAATACAGAAACCCATGTACAAAACCGTTATTGTAATTAATGGATTTGAGGAATGCAGTTATGGATTAAATAGAGATTCCATTTCCAAACTTATATTGAATGCAATGCACAAATTTCCAGTCTGGCTCAAATTTGTAATGATATCTAAATCAAATAATCAATTGAGAAGACAACTACAACAACATCACTTTAAATTTCGAGACATCAATGGTATGTTTGCCAAATTATATAATTTATTATAAATCAAATCAATATAATTTTTTGCTCCTTTGTTATATTTTACATTTTATGACACATATAATCAAAAACAGTATATACCAATGCATGTACAGATCTCATTCCTAGAGCACAAACATTCAGTAGGCAAAAATATGTATCATTGTTAGAAATATACTATTGTCTTAATTTACTGCTAGAAAAACTTTGAAATTCCTAAAGAATAAGGTATACTCTGTCATGCAAAGTACGTAATTTCTAAGTTAAATTTAGTAATATATATTGCACATATTGACATTGGCAAATTAAGTGAATTATGTAAACGTCTACTGAGTGAGTGCGGGTATAAAACATTCCATAGCAAAATCTAATGAAAAACTTAGCATTCATGGAAAGATTCATTACTATTGAAATTATTTTAATGTTATTACAATTACCAATCGTACCATCTTTTGTAAATATCTACGTCAATCCCTCTTTACTTCTTTTCTTTACAGAATGTATAAAAACATTTTGGGAACAGGCTTACCACATTCCAGACAAATTGATATTTATAAATATGGGTGAGACTTTGTTTTTATTCTTTGATTATATATTATCAAGAAATTGAAACACAATTTGTCCTATCGTCCACAGAGAGCAATTAATACATGTAAGTGGTCATTATACAGAGGAACAAATCCCATAGCAATGCTATGTTTTGTATATAAAGAATATATCAGTAGTCGCCGCTGTATTGAGATGTCTTACACGTGACCACACGCGGTGCGATATAATGCACATAGTATTAATAAAAAACAAAAGGGGACCTTGGGAAATTCGATTCTAAGAAATATAACCATGAAATTGCTGATTTGTTATGAATAACGTGTTTGTATACGAAACTGTGATATATCTTATTTTAAAACCCTCAAAAACTAAGGTATACTCCCTCATGCAAAGTATTTCCATAGCTGATTTTGGTAAAATATATTTTGGTCCTTTGGGTTTCTTTTCAACATCTAGGGAAATGTTTTGGTTTCACAAGTTTGGTCCAAGCACTACTGATGAGGAATTGTAATTATCTAAAAAAAAGAGTGATACAGATCCCCTCGCCCCTTTCTCTTTGGGTCTGTTTACTTCATACAAGCCAAAACATTATATTTTGATTTTCATTATTTTCCTTTCAGATTATCCACTCTATCTAATTAAGCAATATAAGCGAAGAGACCGGTACAAAGATAAAAAATTGTAATCAAAACAAAAGGAAATGCTTCATAATATTAATATTGATTATTCAAAATTGTTTTTCAGTGCTGTTTACCATACTCACTGTTTGGAGGACAATAATAGCTGAAAGAAACAAAAGTATGTTTTTATTGATTTGAAATAAGTGTTATTATAGTGTCACAATTTATGTATTCCATAGTTTGTTTTAATAAGAGATAGTGTTTCAGTATCTCTGAAAATATGAAATGAACTCCTGATCTTTCTTATTATTCAACAATTTATATAATCAGCTCAAATGATAGAATATTAACTAAATAAATTGATTATTTCTTACAAGCGTGATTTGTTTTTGAAAAAATGTTTTAATATTTAAAAAGAAATCTAGAACATTTACAGTAAATAATTATGTTTCAATTTGTATTGTTCCTTTTGAGTTGGAAATAACAACATAGATAATCCATCTGAGAGAATAAAGCAGCATGGTTAATCTCTTCATCTCCTGCAAAATATATTTAGCAGGCTTTGAAGGCTCATCAACTTGGCAATATTATTCGCACATGTGCTCTAGAAATAAACATTTTAACAAAGGAACAGAAAATAAAAAACAACTTTGTAATAGAAAGACGCAAAGTGGAAATTTCATTATGAGCATTCATTACTATTGAAATTATTTCAATGTTATTACAATTACCAATCGTACCATCTTTTGTAAATATCTACGTCAACCCCTCTTTACTTCTTTTCTTTACAGAATGGACAAAAACATTTTGGGAACAGGCTTACCACATTCCAGACAAATTGAAATTTATAAATATGGGTGAGACTTTGTTTTTATTCTTTGATTATATATTATCAAGAAATTGAAACACAATTTGTCCTATCGTCCACAGATAGCAATTAATACATGTAAGTGGTCATTATACAGAGGAACAAATCCCATAGCAATGCTATGCTTTGTATATAAAGAATATATCAGTAGTCTCCGCTGTATTGAGATGTCTTACACGTGACCACACGCGGTGCGATATAATGCACATAGTATAGTAAGTTTTTGCACAAGGATTTAGCCCTTGAAGTCATTTTGACATGAACAATGCAAACGTTCCTTAGCCATAGCGATGTAAATAGTTCTACTCAGTAAATTCTAAAAGTATTGAATTGCTTTTTTTTTTTTTTTTAAAAAGAGTTATTATACGTTATTTTTGTTTGTGGAATGCGCTTTACTTTATGAGTTAAAATGCCTACCTCTTTCTAGTGTTCATCACCTAAATGAAATTAACTTCTATTTCATTCATAGCAAATGTTATTTCTAAGAAAAACAATTAATCTCTATCCTATCTTTTATTTACAGAAATGGAGAGAGTATTTCAGTTAGATCCTTTAATGTGTACTTCATATGTAACAATATATAACAAAGAAAAAGATATTAATCCACCCGACGATATTGTGGAATTGCAGACTTACATAAGCAAAACATTATTTGAACATCACAGTAACTTAAATATAATAAATAGCGGGAACTTGCAACCAAGTGATACTGGTCACAAGCCATCTATAACTATGTATTGTGATAGAAAAGGACTAATACCACGAAATGAAGCAAAATTTCCAAAAGTTCTTGAAATTAACGATAAATTGATACAAATATTCATAAAAGAAGGAGATTTTAAATTATGTCCCGGACTTCGAACCACAAAGAGTGAATGGAACAACCCATTACGAATGGGTGCATGCATCGGTGTTCAAGGCATAATGTCGTCTGCTACGATGGGTCCATTTATTGACCTACCAGATGGTTCTCTTGGATTTCTAACATGCGCACATTTATTTCATAACATCCCTGAAGGTGCAATTATCATGCAACCGTCACATTTAGCATTTGCTGGATTTGATATTACGGAATCGGACAAAGTTTGTGGAGTTTTAGTCCACAAAGTGTTTGAACCACAACGGATAGTTAGCGTGGATGTAGCTGTGGTAAAGATAACAAGCAGAATACCAAACAGAGGAATGTTTGCTATCGGGAGTAACGAGGAAATACTTAAAGCAGGTAAACATATTGTATTTATTTAATTTGACAAGGTACAAGACTATTATCTCGACCCGAATTCTTGTCTTCATCCTCGCGACTTTAGATAGATAACTTAACGTAACAACGTAATTAATGCTGTTAATTACTATTTCATTTTACAAATAGTGGTTTTTAAATATCCGCATTATTTAAATTTTAAACAATAATTCATATCTTTCAAAAAAGGAACCAAATTCAAGAGCATAATAATAAAAGCAATAAAAGCAAGCCTTATTATTATTATTATTATTATTATTATTATTAGTTCTTGTATTATTATTTTAGAAAAATAAGTTGTACAAAATAGTGTGCAGCAAACAAGTACTAGGCTTTAATAGTGCTAGTTAGAAGTTGATTGGAGTTATTAGGAAATACACCACAGTTTAAATGTTGAACTTATATTTAGCTGGTCAGTTCAGGGATAATAATGGCGGAGGAAACACCAAATGCCCGAAAAAAACACCTAAATTAAATTCCCGCAAGCAAACTGACAAACTTACTCTCACTAAAATCTCTGCCAAGTGGGATTCGAAACAATGATAGTTTAGAATTTTGTTTAAATGTCAAAGAACAATCTTAATTTTGGTTTATTCTGTATGTTTACCTTTCAATACTGTGTGATATTACATATTATACAAGTTTTCATTTACAGCACTAGACGGTCGTTTTGAAATACAATTCCTCATCAGTAGTGCTTGGACCAAAATTATGAAAGCAAAATTCTTTTGAAGATGTTGAAAAGCTACCCAAAGAACCAAAATATATTTTACCAAATTAAGCTAAGGAAATACTTTGCATGAGGGAGTATACCTTAGTTTTTGAGAAATTTCAATTTTTAACTTGCAGGAAATTTAGACAATTATAGTATATTTCTGACAATATTACGATATTATTGCCTACTGAGTTTGTGATATCCTCGGGGCACCAGCCACCAGCAGAGATATCGGCTCAGGGGTTTAAATTACATATTATACCCGTTTTTATTTTACCAAAATATATTTTACCAAATTAAGCTAAAGAAATACTCTGCATGAGGGAGTATACCTTAGTTTTTTGAGAAATTTCAAATTTTAACTTGCAGGAAATTTAGACAATTATAGTATATACAATTAAATTTGTTTTATACAGGTTTTGACGCACCTCCTGTTTTCGATTCTGGTTCTATAAAGGAACATATATCACCAACAGACGCTAACAGACCAATTGTAAAATTTGGCAGCGAAACTGGACTGACAAAAGGAGCTTTTACATTGAATGGATCCCATGTTAAAATTTCAGATCAAATTGGTTTTGAATCCCCTTGCGGCAACCAGACGTTAACGATGCACAACCAATACGAGATTCAGCAGATTGGAAACATTCCGTTTTTTCGACCAGGTGATTCCGGTTCCGGGGTTTTTATCTTGGACGACCATAAGGAGCTTCACTGCGTTGGAATGGCGATTGGGTGCACTAGTTACGGCTCTGCAATAGTGACACCTGTCGGAGCAATTTTTGAAGCTCTTGGGTTGCCAAAAAAATTGAAAACGTTCTATCATGAGTCCATGGAAGAATGACACGGTGAGGGAGTTGGGGTGTAATACTGGATTTATTAATAAAAAACCAAATCACAAAAAAAAAATAATAATAATAATAAAGTAAAACTGGCAAATTAGGTTATACTTTTACCAGGGAAGTGAGGCCGGGTGATCCAAGAGTAAGCACTTTCTGTTTAGCTAGCCACACGGGTCAGGTGTGTACTCCAAATATGGACGGAAAGGAACCTGGAACTATGGGCATTAAGTGTATCGTAGATTATTTTGAATACAGAGTAATAATAATTATGAACAT